>SZWC01006240.1:81083-96361 GCA_023375785.1 Penium margaritaceum
GTCGTCAGAAGAGTCGTCAGACTCCAAGTCAGACTCGGAAGCCTCGGACGCCTCGGTATCCGCGTCCATGTCAGATGCTGCATCATCCTCCGCAGCCACTCTCCCATTCCCACCACCTGCTGGCAAGGCGAGCCAGTTGTCGGGTGCTTGGTCTCCGGACTCAAGCAACACTATCCACTCTCCCGCTTTGGGAGTGAGGGTCGGGTCCAGCAGCTCTCCCTTTCCAAGGGTGCGTTCGTCGAACACGACGTCGCGGCTCCTCACGAGCTTGCCTGCTGCCTGGTCCCAAAGCCGATAGGCTTTGTGTGACGTGTCGTACCCAACCATGATGCACTTCTTGGAGCGTGCATCGAGCTTGCCTCCACCTTCTCCCGACTGGATCTTCACCCATGCAGTTGACCCGAACACCTTCAGATGAGATGCGTTGGGTTTCTTTCCCGACCATGCTTCCTGTGGGGTCTTCAGCTGCTTGTCCTGCTCCTTTCCACGCTTCCGCAAGGCGGTCGCTGGTGTGAGGTTCAAGAGGTAGCAAGCCGTTGTTGCTGCTTCAGCCCAAAAGCGAGGTGGGAGCTTGGCGTCGAAGAGCATGCTTCGCACCATGCCGAGTAGGGTCTGGTTCATCCTCTCGGCAACGCCGTTGCTTTGGGGGTTGTAAGGGGTGGTTTGCTCGTGGCGGATGCCATGATGCTTGAGCCAAGGCTTGCATGCCTCGTACTCACCCCCGTTGTCACTTCGGAGCGCCTTCACCTTCTTGGACGTTTGCCGCTCCACCATGGCGACGAACTCGAGGAGCTTCTCCTTGACCTCTCCCTTTGTTTTGAGGAAGTAGATCCACAACTTGCGGCTGTGGTCATCAATGAAGGTCAGGAAGTACTTGCTTCCTCCGTTAGACGGTGTGCGGAAGGGTCCACACACGTCACTGTGTATCAGTTCCAAGACGTGCTCCGCTCGTTGACCTCCTCTCCCAAACGGCTTCTTCTTTGCCTTCGCTTGGAGGCATGGTTCACACAATGTACACCCTTCTCCATGCTTCATAGTGCACCCTTCCATTCCGCGGACAACCTCTTGCTCTTGCATCTTTTGCAGCGTGCTGTTGGCCACGTGGCCAAATCGCCGGTGCCACAGCTCAGCATCTGAGTCCTTGGTTGATGTGGCGGCCGCAGCGGTCGCCAGTGGTGCATCCTTCGGCTCCGGTGCCACTGTCTTGGTGGCACATGTGAGTCCCTCATCCGACGCCTTGGTGACTTTGGTTTGAAGCACGTAGAGGCCGTCGACTCTTGGAACTTGAAGCATGAGGTCGTCTTTGGTGTACAAAATCTGGATGTCCTCGTTTTTGAGGGCCACCGCTTCCTTGTTGGTGAACACCACTGTCATGTTGTTGTCGGTGATTTGTGAGACGGACAGCAAGTTGGCTGCGAAGGAGGGCATGTACACCACCTTTTGAAGGTTGACTGCCTTCTCCGCACCGTTCACGTTAAACGTGATCACCTTGTCCCCTTCGCCCATGGCTTGGACGACGCCACCGTTTGCACACTTGATGCGCATGACAGATTCGGCCATGGAGACAAATCCACCCTTCTCTTTTGATGAGTGGTGGTTGGTGCCCGAGTCAAGGGCGAATGCCCCGGGCCTAAGGATCGCTGCGCCCTTCATGGGCAGCCCCCTAGCCATCATGTTGGTGAGCTCCTTCTTCTCCTTTCCACCTTTGTTCCCGCCTTCTTTCTTGGGACTACGGCAGTCCCTAGCCCAGTGCCCAGCCTTGCCACAGTTGTGACAGTTGCCGGGCTTCTTGGAACTCTTCCCGCCACCATTGCCTTTCCCTCCACCGCCACCGCTTCCGCTGTTCCCTTGACTGGAGCGAGAGCTTGCACTTTGTCCACCGAAGCGAGAGGCATAGGCTGAGATGTTTGCCTCGGCGCCACTGCGTCGCATGGACTCGTTGCGGACGTGTTCGGCGACAGCCTCGTACGTCAGATCTGCCTCCTTCCAACCGCCAAATACGGTGATCAAGGACCCCCAGCTTTCCGGCAGCGCCATTAGAAGGATCATGGCACGCATGTTGGAGTCGAGATTCCATTCCATTTGCTGGACCTCTTGCAGCACGTTGTCGAACGACTGCAAAAATGCGGGTATCGATTCTCCTTCGCTCACCCTCATCGACATCAACCGTTGGAAGATGAAGAGTCGGTTTGCTAGGGCATTCGATTGATGCACGCGTGCGAGTTTTGCGTAGGCCTCGGCAGCCAACGTGCATCCTGTGATGTGGGAGTNCAACCGCTCTTGGTATTGCAACCAAGATAACATATCACCCTCGAACGAGGGATCCACACTTTAGGTTCGTTTGGTTTGCAACCTCACGAAGTCCGCATGTTGGTCTTTAGTGTCTACCTTTGGTTGGACACTCTGTGAGGAGTCTCAAAGGCAAGAACTGTAAATGGATGCATGCAAGGTACAGGCTTTTATACTTGCAGAGCTTTGCTAAAGCTTCTGCTTGTAGTGGCTCCACTGGAGCCAACCTCATCCTACATTCCTACTTGGCGCGTCCTTAGACCGCCAAGTGTCATCCTCAAGGCAGGCTCTAGTAAGCTTCCTAGAAGCTTCCTGTCCCAGTTTTGGCCACAAAGAAAATTGCGGCCGTCGCGGGGTTTGAACCCGCGACCTCTGGTTTGAGACTCCGGTGCCTAACCAACCAAGCCAAAAAGGTATGGTTCCTATGATGAGCCACAGGGGACATACCCATTATGGGCAGTGCATTCCTGGCCCATCTCAGAACAGACCAAGGGGACATACTCCATAGAGCAGTGCATGCCTTGTCTGTATGTGTAGCTAGCCAGCTAGGCAGTGGACAAGGTGCACACTATTTCAACAGAAACAAGGACTTCAGAGTCGCCAACGGCAAGGTAGAGGTAGCCGTGGGGATGGGTAACAAGCTGGTCACAATGGGTGTCAACGGTGCGGACTCCGACCTCAAGCTAGAGGGGGTGGTCTACTTGCCGTCCTTCACAGCCAACCTGCTCTCTGTCTCGAAGATAACTGGCCATGGCATGAAAATTCTTTTTAAAGAGAAGGAAGCAGTGATAGTCCCTACCAAGGACATCAACATCTCCTACTCTGTCAAGAAGGTTGCAGCATAGATTCCTCGTGTTGATGGACTCTACGTCTTGTAGACCGAATTGACATCATCAACGGCTGAATCTTTGGTGGACTCTGATGATGCGAAGAGCAGCAAACTTGATTTTGATGATGAGGGACATGTTGGAGCAGCAAAAGCAGTGGTAGCGAAAGATTGAGCAACAAATCCATAAGCAAATACAGACACTAGGGCTGCTCATTCTAGCCAGTGCACATCCTTCGAGAACCTGTGGCGCAGGAATTTTGGGCATGTGGCTCACCGCACATTGGTTCTCATTGGAAAGTAGGAGCTAGTGCATAGGATAGAGCTGTGTGATGAGGCAGAGGAAGTCGGGATCTTGTGTGAGCCATGCCTTTATGGCAAGGCAAAGACGGAAACCCTTCAAACACAATGGTACGTGTGCTATCGCATCGCTTCACCTCATCCACTGAGACGTGTGTGGTACCTTTCGTACATTGTCCGACGGATCCTTCAAGAGGATTAACCAGACCCTCCTAGGCATGACAAGGTGCATGCTCTTTGACGCCAAGTTGCCTCCTAGGTTCTAGGCTGAAGCAGTACGCACGGCTACCTATCTTGTGAACCTCACACCTGCAGCAGGTTTGTGAAGGAGAGGCAAGAAGAAGCAGACACAGCAGTTAAAGACGCCTAAAGAAGCATGGTCGAGCAAGAAGCAAGACGCCTTCCATGTCAAGGTGTTTAGTTGCACCGGCTTTGCCAAGGTCCAGGCCTGTGAGGGTCCACAAAAGCTTGATGCAAGAGCACGAAAGTGTGTTTTCATCGGCTATGACACCACACACAGAGCATATACACTGTGGGACCAAGGAGCTTAGAAGGTCATCCGCAGCAAAGGGGTGGATTTCCATGAAATTTCTGTGAGTAAGGGAGGGCTTCTCGAACTTGAGAACACTCAAAAACAGGGAGAGTGGCTCACACTTCTTGAGGAGGGAGATAAAGCACCAGCATAATGTCATGGGCTGGGTACTACAACAGGGAGAGAAGGAGATGAAGATGACTCGGAGGAATCAGACTCCGAGTCCAACGTATCTGATCCTCCAGACCACGAGGAGGATACCTCTCCCATAATCAACTACAAAACAGACCTCCAGCCTCTACATCAACCGCAACATCCAGCAGGTCAAAGAAGCAGTTCACGTTTCAAAGTTCCTGGACAGCATTACGACGCGGATAGGGGTGAATGGACAGGCTTCAAAATTCGTTCCTGGTTCAAGAGGAGCCAACGTCTGTCGTAGAGGTAGTCACGCGGCCTGAAAAAGCTGAGTGGGTTGAAGCAATTTGCAGTGAACTCAGCTCCATGGAGGAGAATGGGACATGGGCGCTGGTGGACAGACCTGCCAGCACTCAAATTTTGGGATCCAAGTGGGTGCTGAAAGTAAAAAAGAAATAGGATGGCAAGATAGACAAGTACAAGGCATGGGTGGTAACAAAGGGGTTCTCTCAACAGCATGGCACAGAGTACGATGAGACCTTTGCTCCCGTTGTGATGTTCACCTCCATCCGGTCAATGCTCCCCGTTTCTACTGTCGAGAACATGGAGGTCCGCCAGATGGATTTCAAGACAGCCTTTCTTTACGGCAAACTTGACAAGAAGGTACTGATGGAGGTTCCAAAGGGGGTGGATGCTCCCAAGGGTAAGGTGTGCAGATTGGTGAAGGCGCTCTATGGGCTAAAAAAAGGCACTATGTTGGTCGCCTTGTACGTTGATGACTTGATTCTATGCTCTTCTTCAACGCAACCGCTGAACGATGTCAAGGGGCAGCTGAGTAGCAGGTTCAAGATGAAAGACATGGGTCCTCTTGACTTTTATCTTGATATTGCCATCAAGCATGACAAAGTAACAGGTACCGTCATCCTGAACCAGACAAAGTACATTAACTCCATCCTCAAACAATACGACATGGAAGATTGCAAGCCTGCTAGCACACCCATGAGCTCAGAGTGCAAGCTCTCCTCCTCCATGTCCCCATCCAAGGAAACGAGGAAAACCGAGATGCTGGGCATCCCATATGGGTCTGCAGTGGGCAGTCTGATGTATGCCATGGTCACCACCCGACCAAATATAGCCCATGCTGTTGGGCAGGTGAGCTGGTTTGTGGCCAATCCTGGTCGACTTCACTCGCAGACTGTGAAGCGCATCATGCGCAACCTTCAGGGGACGCGGCACATGGGGCTTCATCTTGGAGGCATCACTGGATCCACGTCACTATGTCTCATGTGCTACACCGATGTTGATTGGGGAGGGAACATCAATAACAAAAAATCTACCTCCGGCTTTCTGTGTATGTTGAATGGAGGTGCAGTCAGTTGGGCAAGTCGCANGCAGGAATGTGTCTCTTTGTCAACAGCTGAAGCTGAATACATCACATTGGCTGAGATATGTAAAGAGATGTAGTGGCTACAAAGCTTGCTATCTGAGATGAAGGCACCATAGGCAACGGTGACGGTCATCAAGATTGAAAACATGAGCGCGATTGACATGTCCAAGAACCTCGTCCTGTCCAAGCGCACAAAGAACATCAAGATCCGCTACCACTATGCTCGAGACTTGGTCTACAAGCAGACAGTGGAGCTCGAGTATGTCCGTACCAGGCTAAACCGGGCTGACATGCTTGCAAAGTCACTGGACAAGGATCTCCACCAGGTGGGCAGACAAAGGTATCGGCATGGTGAACACAAGTGATGACAAATGATGATTCTCAGTGACGCAGGGTGTAAGGGAGAGATTTGTTGAATATCTTTTGCCCCTTGTTCAGTGTTGTAGGAAGGATGAGGAATGCTCTGTCCCTTGTGGAGGTATGTCCATTGGATCCGTTGTGGTGTGACACCTATGCTCTGTCTCGTAAGAGATATGACCTGTGAGTACACTATGCAGGTGAGTGGTTAACTTAGCCATTTTGTTGATTTGGCCGAGTGAGAGGTCATGAGTTTGATCATGGCCCTATGCACATCTTGTTTTTTGTGGAAGCTTCTGAGAAAAGAAGTCCATAGCTTCTTGGAATCTACATGGTTGATCTGTCACCTTGACACTAGGGTGCTGATGTGTCAAGCCCACAGCGCAAGTCTATTGGTGATGTGGCTGGGTCAGGTCGCTTCCTAGGAATGTGCTTGAGTTCTAGGTCTGGAAAGACAGCTGTAATTGAACTTTTCTTGCATGCTTATTAATTATAACTTGCTTGATGCTCTCTCGCATATTGACAACTTGAACTTTTCTTGAGATGTAATGCTACGACATTAGTACTCTTGAAGGTGAAGTATATGCGTGAAGGTGCAGTTTGGGATGCATGACACATGTCAAACAAAGGCAAAATGTGTAACAACCTTTGTGAGCTATTTTGGTTTCGCGGATTATCTGCCAGAGGTGGTTAGCTCAGTAGCTAACACAATCCACTCATCTCCATCAGGTTCTCCAGTTTGTTTGCAATGCACTGCGTGATGAACCTCCTGGTGAACATGTTCAACTGCTCCTTTGCGGATGTCTTTTTGCTTGCATAACATGAGCATGGTATACAACACAGGGGGGATAAGAGGTAAAGTCAGGCGGCAATGATGAGGAGCACGAGTAGGGACGAGGAGCAGGAGTAGTAGCATCAGGGACTAGGAAGAAAGAGTAACATCCACAGTGGTAGGGAGAAGGGAACATGGGGCAAGAGCAGGTGCAGGGAGTAGCTGGAGTAGGAAAGATGGGACAGGCACAGTTGAGGAGGGTACGAGCAGGATAATGGTGTGATTAGGCAAGCATGAACTCAATTGCTTTGACACAATGCATTGCATAGCTGGGAAAAAATGCATTGCTTTGCTGGGACCAAAACCATTGCATTTCTGGGACAGAAGGCATTGCATTTCTAGGCTAGCTTCTAAGAGCTAGGCAAGCATGAAGTGCACTGCTTTGACAAATTGCATAGCAATACTCCTGTTTTTTCCCCACATTCTACTCATGCTCTCTGCCCTTTGCTTCTGCCTCCTACCATCCCTTCGTGCTCCCTCCTCCCCCCTCTCCTATTTCCTTTCTCTACTCATCCCTACTCCTTCCTCCATTCTCCTGCTCCTTCTACCCTTTACTTCTCCTGCCCCACTTTCCTGCTCTACCGATACCCTGCACCTACTCCTGCTCCCTGCTTGCTCTGAAACGTTGACAAAATCGATGGATGGAGCTCCTCGAGTCCAAATTCTACAATGACGTTGAGTACCGGCACGCAAAAACTAGTCCGGGGGTTGCTCTGAGTTGGTGACCAGAGTTGATGGCCGAAATCAATACATTGTTCATCGAAGGAGACTCATACATCACGAGACTGTTCACAAAGGGTTAGGTAGAGTTGCGACGGGTACGATGAAACCAAGTTCTCGTTTGACGATCTCTACTGGCAACGATGATTCACTCGCCAATTCTTCGTGCCATCAAACAAGGAGCTATGAAGAATTATAATGGAGAACGCCGCAACACAGGTCCAGGTGGACACTTCAACGAGGATAAGATGCTCAAGAAGTTGGAAAAACAGAACTGGTGGGACAAGATGCACACCGACATGTCAAATTTCTACAAATCCTGGGACACTTAACGGAGATTCAATTCTTGTCGTATAGGGCCACACAGTGTAGTTCAACCCCTACTTGTTCCAGTGAAACCATGTGCCGACATCAGCATGAACTTTGTCACGGGACTACGGTGGCATCACTCCCGAGAGGTCAGATGCCATCCTTGTCGTGGTGGACAGATTTTCCAAAGTATCGCACCTCATCCCGAGGAATACCATCATCACCATAGAAGGAGCATTGCGGCTGTTCTTGAATCTGATTGCATGGTTGAACGGCATGCCACGTTCCATCATCAACGATCAAGATGGTCGTTTCAGTAGCAATTTTTGGCTTGAACTGATGACACGTTATGGAAATCGAATCAACCTATTGACGGCGTTCCATCCTCAAACCGAAGGGCAACCAGAGCGGACCAATCAAACACTCAGATGCTTTCTCTGCACATTATTCGAGCCACATGACACCGATTGTACACCCAAGATGCCGACCGTCAAACTCGCATGCAACTCCACAACTTCCACCACAACTGGAAAAGCTCCTTTTGAAGTGTTATAACGTAAACTTCCCACCACACCGGATGGATTACAAAGTCAAAGAGATATCCCCGTGGTCAATATCCACCACTGGGACTTTGCAAGTGTTTGGAAGGAAAAACGGTAGACCCTTGCAAAGAATGAAGCGGCTATGAAGCGGGTGGTCGACCAACATCACAGCGATGACATGTTCAGCTGTAGAGACCGCGTCCTCCTCAACTCAGTGAACATCAAACTTCTAGGAAAGGGTTTTGCAAAGCTGAAACCCTGATGATTGAGTCCGTTTGAGATCGAGTGAATGAAAGCCTCTTTGTCACTTCACGTCGCTTGCCTGAAAGCATGACGATCCACACTATTGTCCACATCAGTAAACTCAAGCACTACCGGGACCCGAGTACAAACTTCCTTGGCAGAGATATCGCACCTCCACCTGCTGTGCAAGTGGACGAGGATACAGAGTATGTGAATGACGACGTCCTTGGACACCGACGATATGGAAAGATGACCGAGTATCTTGCATGGCATGGCTACAATGCCACACATAAGAGCTAGGAGTGCTACGATAATCTTTGAGACCTTGATCGTCTGATCAAAAGATACTACCATCGTTACTGGCCTATGTTTGCTAATGTGCGCGACGTCGTGACTATGAGGGAAGAAAGAACTAAGTTCCTGACGTACATGAGTTCCTAAAATGTGCGAGTGGAAATCTCTTTCATTATACTCATGGCCTACCACGCGTCAACCTCCGGATTTTTATGCCATTCGGCGGCGTGCATTTTGGCTAACTGTCCTGACCACCAGCGTTCAGTTCCAGAAGTGTTTAATAACTTTGACCACCTACTAGAAAGGTCAATAGAAGTTTCAGGAACTACATCAATGTTTTGATGTTGTTTGGTAGACCTCTCAACAATGCTTAGACTTGTACAAAGAGGTGCCTTGATATTCTCAAAGCCCTCCGAATTCTCGGCGGAGCTCCTTCAAGAAACCACTCATGGTGCGACCTCACATGCGTCACTCAGCTTGAGTGCCGTAGATCCATCATATGCCTCATTCTCATTCTCGACATTGTATGTATGTGCTTGACTCACTCAACTCTTGTCATCGAAGTATAACTTCTACTCAATACAAACAATCCATTTTTCCCAAATCCTTTAACCATCTGTTTTCCCACACCTCATCGCTGTGAACCACCTACATTTTGCTCGAGGTAACAATGACGACTTATAAAATTTTATCGTTCCTGTTTCGCCTTGTTGGAAAGTGCACCACAGCCTTTCCAACATGTCCCATCCTGACAAAGGCTACATTGGCGGGAGCAAGTAGTTTTGCACCTTGAATCACTTTTTTCCAACACCTTTGCCACAAACGCCTCTATGATTAAGACGTGAAGCCCATCCCAACAGACCCTCACCAGTTTAACCCACTAGACTTGTTTTGGAAAGTGATTGCACGAGATGTTGTAAGTCCTTTGTTCCTTTATCTCTATCTTCAAAATGAGAAGCTTCTTGTCGAATACAAACATATGTATGGGGATTCTTAAGTCCCATGTTATCACGAGTATTACATCGAGCTAAACATGGATGGTCCCAAAATCTTTCATGAAACTTCCTAGCCTTCCTATCACTGATGTGAAGGCACTGTCCAGTCAGTTGTTACACTGAAAAAAAACAACAATGTGCTTCATGCATGGGAACACACCAGATTTCTCTACAGTGGGAAGTGCACTCTGTTTCTCACAGGTTTGAATGATGCAAGACACAACCTCACGAAGCTCATGAAATAGACGCTTGAGCAACACCACCTCAGCAACCCCAGCCTGGAGTACAAAATACTCCACCTGTGATGTGCTACATGTAATGAAGTTCTGCTTGCCACTGCGCTACGACATGATAGTACCACCCTGTAGGAACACGTAGCCTTCTGAATAAGGCAATCAAAGATGCAAGCCCTGTCACTATCTATGTAGACGTGGACAACCACCAAGCGTCTGAACCAGAGTCCAAGGTATGGTGTAGAAATCATGTACTGCACAACTCGCACATCCGCGTGAAGGGTTTTTGCCCATGGACGCCATGAGAAATGGGGAAGGAGGTTGACAGCGAAGGAGATATCGGTTGAGTCGTCATGGCCAAGTACACCATAGATTGAATGTGCTACAAGAATGTTCGTGCATATGGCGCAAAATTGGATCATCCACCTTCAAGGCTTCCTAATTTTCAGGTGTCTTGGGATAGAAGGTGTGGGTACTACACAAATGAGGTAAGAAAACTCCTCCCCCTTAATGTGTATTGTTGGAGTGATGCTCCTCACCATGGCAGGAGTGACTCCAAAAGAGAACCCCAAAAACACAAGCCCAGGCGCCTAAGTAGTTAATGGTGTCCACCTCTAGAGGCAAGGACCCGGGGTCAAGTGCCACACGATGAATTTCTGCCCTGCCTCAAGGGAGGTAGAAAATAGGTGCCAGGAAGCTAGCTCAACCTCTAGAGTTCCTCCTGTTAGAAATGGGGCCAACCGGGTTAATCTCATATCCATAGGATCAGGCATGGAGAAAACACCAAATGCCTGCTCCGATTATCTATCCAACTTCACCACATGAAAGATCAGGTGGCAAGTTGTCAATGGTATAAGTTTCGGGCCAATCCAACGGTCGGATGGGGAGAAACATATTTCTGAAGTTTTCGGGATCATGTACCATAGGAATCTGTGCCAAGGGTCCATGCCTTCGTCTCAAAAAGGAAAAAGGATGAGAGGTCCAGGGTCACAAACAGCTGAAGACCATATTCCAAAAGGCCCTTGGTACTAGTCTTGCCTTGCCAGAGTGTGCTGATTAGGATAGATGGATGTGGCCTTTCGTTTTAGGTGAGGTGTGATCCTCTTGATGCTTTGGTGTGCTGGTCATGGACACATGGCGATTTCCCATGTGATTGTGGGTGAGGTGACCACCAGGAGTGTGACATGAGAGCATGCTCTAGCTCTCTAGGTCGTGTGTGAATGGCCAGCCTGATTGCTAGGCTGATTCCCTCTCTTGTGTGAGACTTGGCCTCCATGGCCAAGGAATGTGGCTTGCAAGAGGGCAGACTTGCCCATTCTCTTACTACTTATGTACTACCTTGTTTTGAGTGATGTAACAAGTATTCAAGATTGCATCCCATGCCCTCCTATGCCCAAGTGGGGGCTGTTCCATTGCTGCCCCTCTCTCC
This sequence comes from Penium margaritaceum, assembly GCA_023375785.1. Classification (NCBI taxonomy): domain Eukaryota; kingdom Viridiplantae; phylum Streptophyta; class Zygnematophyceae; order Desmidiales; family Peniaceae; genus Penium; species Penium margaritaceum. The sequence continues at coordinate 92,507 of SZWC01006240.1, forward strand.
AAGATCCAACACTTGGTATCAGAGCTAGGTTATGTCAGGTTTAAACAGCGCAGGCTGTCACTTTGACAACGTCAAATCGGGGTTGAACCTGCATCACATTTTACAGTTGACCAATGGATATTCAAGTTCGTAAGACAAGATTTCCAAAGAGCCCAATATCGCAAAGATCTAACGGTCGGATTGTGAGTTATGCCCAAAAACAAGGTCGGCCTGTGCAACTTCCTTCTCTTGGAGTACGACAGTAGCCTTGTGCTGGCCACAACTCCCTTGTTTCTCTGTCAAAGTTTGAAAGCGGCATATGAAAATTGTAGTACTTATCCTAAGCTTTCCAGTGGTGTAACTTTTTTTTGGGTTTCATTGGTATGTTTAGGAGAAGCACCGTTTACAAAGTCGCTGGTCTGAGGTGGAGTAGGGGCAGCAACATACCCAGTTTTCAAGAGGGCAGATCTCCTAAAATCCCCCGGTGATGACCCTGTTCAAGGTGTCTATGTGCAATTTTTTGAGCTGAAATTTCCAGTGGTGGGCTCAGTTTCTCGTACTTCCCAGTCTGCTGGTCTCCACAGTCCATTTTCTGTCAGGCAGTTCTCTGGCAGAAGTAGCAATAGAAGGAGGGGTAGCCCAGCCGTCCAAGGACAGCGCTGAGCATGACCAAAGCTCAAATGGTAGCAGCAGCCATTGTGAAAGCCGCCCAACCTCTTGAGAGGCTGGAAGGATGTGCCAACTTTGCGTTCTGGAAGATCCGCACCCGTCTCCTCTTGGAGGAGCAAGGCTTGTGCAAGGTGGTGAGCGGCGAAGAGCCACCTCCAGTTCCGCAAGCAGTGGGCACCACCGCAGCGCAGGTGGTGGCGGGGAAGACGCTGCAGAAGGGTGCAGCTGGTGCAGGTTCATCTGTAGTTGCAGCAATAGCGTCTAAGGATTGGAGGAAGAAGGACAAGCAGGCCTACAGGCTGCTTCTCAACACCATCTCCGACCCGCATCTCCAATACATGAGCGAGACGGCAACGGCAAAGGAGAGGTGGGAGGCGTTGTGCAAGAAGTATGAGAGTAAGGATCTAGCCTTCCTCATGCTTTTGGAGAAGAAGATGCTGGCATTGAGGATGCAGAGTGGTGAGGGAATGGAGGCGTATCTGGATAGGGCCAAGGATCTTGCTAAGCAGCTGAAAGCACCCGGAAACCTTGTTGAGGAGACTCACTTCATCCTCCTCTTGCTGAGGGGTCTCCCCTCAAGCTACGACACGGTATGGGACATGTTGGAGTGCTAGCGTACTCTCAACATTGACTTCATCTACACTCACTTGGTGCAGGTGGAGATGTGCCGCAACGCAGTCAAGCGAAACGACGGTAGTAGCGGGACAGAAGCAGCGTTTGTGGCCATGGGTTACCGCAACCAGCAGCAACAGTCAGGGCAACAGAGAGGCAAGAAGAAGGGCAAGTGCCACAACTTCCAGAAAGAGGGGCACTGCAAGAAAGAGTGCTTCAAGTTCAAAAGGGACCAGAAGGAGCAGCACTAGTAGCAGCAAAAGCAACAGTCTCCATAGCAGCAGCAACAACAGTCACAATAGCCTCAGCAGCAGCAGCAACAAAACGAGGCTGGAGTGCACCACTTTGGCAATGTGAACGTGGCCAAGGAGGTGGGCGACCGCCTCGTCATGACGAAGTCCAACATGTCGCAGGTGGAGAAAGCAGACCTGGCATGGTACAAGGACTCAGGGTACACCAAGAGTTTGACGCACCACAAGGAGTGGTTCTCGCAGTTTCTGTCAATCCCCCCTCGACCTACTGATTTGGGTGATGATCGGGTGGTGAATGTTGAGGGGATTGGGATTGTGGAGATGTGGCTGGAGACCCCGCGTGGCATGGAAGTGGGAGTGTTCCATGTAGTGTTGTATATACCTGATGCTGCATTCAACCTCCTCTCGGCCTCCTCTCTCACTAACACAAGGCTACATGTGATCTTTGACAACAACTACGGCTACATCCTCAATAAAGACACGGGGGAGGAGCTGGCCATGTAGGTAAAGGAGGGCCATATGTAGCGGCTGCTTGGGGCGACCAAGGTCCTGCATGAACATAGCCTTGCAGCAGTGGTGCAGGCCACAGATGGCAAGATCTGGCATGCGCGCTACGACCACATTGGCATGCATGCTTTGCACCAGCTGCAAACGAAGCAAATGGTGTGCAATGTGCCGACCATCTCCAGCTTCCAGCACCAGTTGTACATTGGTTGCTTGGAGGGGAAGCAACACCGTGAGGTATTCTCTAGAGCAGGAGACCGTACAGAAGAGGTGTTGGAGCAGCTCCACACAGACTTGTGTGGCCCCATGCAGACCCAGAGCTTTGGAGGTTCTAGGTACTTTGTCAAATTCATTGATGATTTCAGCCATTTCACTGCTTTGTACTTCCTTGCCTCCAAGGACCAATGCTTTGACAGGTTCAAGGAGCTCAAGGCGATGGTGGAGAACCAGACCAGGAAGAAGATGAAGGCGTTACACAACGACCCTGGTGGCAAGTGCCTGAGCAAGGAGTTCCAGGCCTACCTTGCACCTGCAGGCATCAAGCCACAGCGCATTGTGCCATACTCGCCGCAGTAGAATGGTGTAGCAGAACGCGCCAACCGGACTATTATGGAGTCGGTGCGCTCCATGCTGCACGCAACTCGGCTGGCCTACAACTTCTGAGCTGAAGCTCTGAGCATGGCGGTCTACATCAAGAACCGTAGTCCAACAAAGGCGCTAGAGCAAATGACATCGTACGAGGCGTGGTTTGGCAAGAAGCCAAGCGTGGGCCACCTGCGCGCCTTTGCGCAGGTGGTCCACGCTTTGCTGTATTCCGCTGCCTTTGGCTGCGATACGGCAACTTTGGCGACACTGGCTGCTGGTCCTGTTGCTGCCCTGCTGCAACGTTGTCCTCGGCCGTGAGCTCCCCCGCATCGGCTGTTGCGTTCTGCACTCCAGCGGCACCTGCACTTGCTGCATTTCCCTGCTGCATTACCCTGCTGCGCTCCGGCACCGTCGTTCTCCAAAGACCCATCATCGACTTCTGCAGCGGACGACTCCTCCTCATGCTCAAGGAGTTGGAACCACGTCCCCTGCTTTGGTGAGGGTGTTGTGTCAATTGTTTTGCTGCTTTTGCAATGGCTTTGCTTCTCATATAATGTGACGTTACAGCTGGTGATGACGTCCTGCGTCCGTGGATCAAAGAGGCGGTATGCCTTGAGCATACTCTCATACCCGAAGAACGTGTACGCCTTCGCATGCAGGTCTATATTGGAGTCTTTTCTATGTGTGGCCTACACCAACACGTGTGCCTTGCACCCGAACGCCTTCAGGTGAGCCACCCTTGGTTTGCGCCTGCTCCACGCCTCCTACGGCGTCTTCTAGCCGTCCTTCCCCTTCAGCACTGTCGTTGGGATGAGGTTGGTGATGTAGCACGATGTGCTCATGGCCTCAGCCCTCAGGATCTGTGGCAGTTTAACGTCCATGAGCATCGTCCGCGCCATCATGAGTAGCGTCTGACTTACACACTCCGCCACACCATTAGATTGAGGTGTCTACGGAGTGGTCGGCTGCAACTCAATTGCCTGCTCCTTCAGCCACCCTCCGAAGCCCACATAATTGCCACCATTTTTACTGCGTTGCGCTCAGACCTTTCGGCCAGTCTGCCTCTCCACCATTGCGACATGCTTTTGGAGCCGGTCCAACACATCGTTTCCTTGCTTCAGGAAGTAGACATAAAGTTTTATGTGGCAATCGTCGATGAAGACAAAGTACCTTGCGCCCCCAATGGACGACGTCTTGATGGGTCCGCACTCATCACTGTGCACAACCTTGAGCAAGTTCTTGGCCCACCGCTGTT
>SZWC01006241.1:12179-27526 GCA_023375785.1 Penium margaritaceum
CCTCCCCCTCCCACCCCCTTTCTCCCCCTTCAAGAAGGTCCCAACTGTCTGTGCTTGTCCGCAATATCAACACGAGTCCATACAAGCCAGAAAGTGCACACTTCCTATGTCAAGCAGCCACCCGCCGAAGCGTGGTGCGGTAGGTTCACCTGTACTTCACAGTCAAAGGAAAGTGAGTGGAGTGTTGCTTCTCATTCAAACCAAGAGCTAAAAGCAAAGTCACACCTCTCTTTCTCTCTTGTTGCCTCGCACGATGGCATCGGGCATGAAGTGGCAAACGAGTCTGCACTCTACTCATTTGCTCTCGTGCTGTTACGTGTCAGGCGGGTACTTCTGGCGGATAACTTTTCCTTTTTGACGTTTTGCAAAACGTCCAAGTAAACATTATCTCGTCACGTGTCAGCGGCAACTTCGGACGCTTCTCGCAGGCCGCTTGACCTCAGCAGCTGGGTCAAGGGCATGCTCTGCACCTGCCGTCCCCATCCCTCAATCGTCAGTCCTCGCGTCTTGTGCGCTATCTTCTTTCTTCCTTTTGCAGTGTGGAAGCAGCAGCGCTGGCCGCTCCCTCGCTCATGCAGCGCCATGCAACCCAGTACGCAACTGCAACCCCCACAGCGTCTTACCTACAGCAGCAGCAGCAGCAGCAGCAGCAGCACATGAGCGGACGGCAAAGTAGGAAGCAGAAGCAGAGCCAGGCGACGATCGTACTGGACCTGCTGCTGTCCAACGAGGCTGCCAGCGCTCGCAGAATGCTCCTTGACTCCGTACGTACTCCTTGACTCCGTACGTACTCCTTGACTCTGTACGTACTCCTTGACTCCGTACGTACTCCTTGACTCCGTACGTACTCCTTGACTCCGTACGTACTCCTTGACTCTGTACATACTCCTTGACTCCGTACGTACATCTGCGCCCGTCTGCTTCTGGGCTCGCGGCTCCCATTGAAGCCTACTCTTGTTCAAGCCTGTTCCTTCCCCCTACATCGCAGCCTTTCTACCGTTTGCGCTGTGTGTGACTCACTGCTCTGCGCCAGTGTCACCTGTGATTGGCCACAGTTGTTGCAGTGTCACCTGTGATTGGCCACAGTTGTTGCAGTTCACCGGTGATTGACCACAGGTTCGTCAGACGTCCACGCCCTTCAACGCTGCAGAGCCAGTCGTTGTCGATTCCCTTTCCTCGTTGATTTTGTGGCACTTGATGCGACAGCGGCACTAGAATAGCTGCTGCAGTACTCGCTGCTAGCAAGATCCAACCCCCTCCCCCCCCCCCCCGGGAGCAGGTGCAATGGTCAATCCCCCTGGGGACAGTCAAGGATTGACTTAAAGTTTGGGGTTTGCCACGAGCTGAGAAAGCGTGGACAGCAAGTGCAATGAGTTGCATGTGCACACATGCGCTTGCTTGCATGATGGCATGGCATGTGCACACATTCACTTGCATGATGGCATGGCATGTGCACACATTCACTTGCATGATGGCATGGCATGTGCACACATTCACTTGCATGATGGCAAGGCATGTGCACACATTCACTTGCATGATGGCATGGCATGTGCACACATGCTCACACGTGCAGGACATGCAATCTTTGGGCGAGGCATTTGTGTCACGCTCCGCAGCACCTGCACGGCAGCGCCTGGCAGAAGTCATTGCTGAGTTCCTTCTGCCGCCGCATCTCAGAGACGACAACAATAGCGGCGCGGATGATGCTGCTGCAGCTGCCGCTACCCTTCCAATCGCACCACCTGTGCGGCTGCTTCCACCCCCGTCGGACAATGGTGCCGTTGCAAATGGGTCGTTGTCTGCCGATGCGGCTGCCTCGTGGCAGCCCACTCCACTCGACGGCAGTAGCCGTTCCCTTCCTGCTGCTTTCAGAGCTGGACCTGCTGTTGCAGCAGCAACCTCAGGCGTTGGGCCGCTGAACTCAATGCCTCAGCAGCAGCAACCTCGACAACAGGGGCAGGTGGAGCAGCAAGCGAGTGCAGCAGTTCGATGGAGGCGACTTCGGCTGCTGCTGCTCTCGGCTTTCAGCCGCATGGAAGGTGGACCAGTGCTGAAAGCGCGCGTCGTGCTCACCGCATTGAGCGTGGCATGGGCCACATTCTTGCTATATGCACGGAGGGTGCTTGCCGATTGGATGCGGCGCGTTGCGATCGCAGTTCACGTCATTACCACCAACGCCGCAGAGTTGAGAGCCTCAAGAAGGGTGCAACCTCAATCAACATCCGACGCACGGGAAGCGACGGCACCACAACATGTGCAAGAGGAGCTTCAGGCAAATTTCACACTCAGACCAGAGGACGAAGGCAACCGAGCGTTACCAGGTGGAGACCGCCATCCTGCGTTTAGTTCTTGAGGCTCCTTTAGAAGCCCTTCAACAGCCACCAAGGAGTGACGTGGCAAATTCAAATTTCATGCATTGTTTCTTTGCAACTTTCCCTTTTGTTTCACTAACCATTGCGAAAAAAATTGTGTTTCTTCGACAGAAGATGGCAAGTTAGTGTGGGAGTCAAGTGTAAGGGTACACTTGCCGTATACCCACTGACTTCGCAACAAAAGAACGTCGCACCCAGTTTTCGCATGTAAAGCGTGTGAGGGCCACTTTTGCAGAAACATGCGTATAACGTCCACAAAATGTGTATAATACTTCCGACAGCCACTGTTTAAAACAAATACTTCGGATGTCCACCGTGCCAAAAATCGTGTGGAGGACGAACTTAAACTCCGCATACCCACTTTCCACACGGGCTTGCGGAAGACAACAGCATTGAAACAGGACCCCGACGTAGCCTAGCGCAGCATAGACAGCGTGGCAGTCGACAGTGCGACTGCACGACACAGTCTCAACATACCTCTCTGACTCGGCATCTTTGTCTTTGTGGTCCAGTATTGGTCCAGTGCAACCGCGATACTGCTGAACGTCCAATGAGCGTTCGCCGCTAAGTCGCCTATCGCGAGCACCGTCCATGAAGTGGAAAGTTCATTACCATGATAAACTCACTGCGTGAACCGTCGTAAACATCGTTGAACCGACGTAGTTCAACGTGACAGAAGGGACAGACTTTAGGGTTACAGTCCGCGTCCAGACGGCTGCTCGTCATGTCCACAACGCCGTGCGTCCTATCTCTCGCGCTTATTACGACGTACATTGTATGGTCAATCATCGCAAACCATGAACATGTTATCCGAGGTTCGCAGGACTGGCGGAAATGGTTGCGGGTGGAGTAATGGATATTATGTGGACCCCTTTGTTGCCCACCGAGCATGGGTCGCCATTAAGGAAGCATGGGACCTCAGAAACGCACGTACCAGGAGCGTACATGGCCGTTATTCGCCCAAGACCACATGGGCTGCGACTCCTGAAACCATGTCACAGACCCTCGAATGGCCATTGCCGAGTCATAGACCATTGAACAGCCCTGACGCATGGGAGCCATGGATATCATCAGAGCCTAACTGTCCCTGCGGATGTAACCGCTCCTAGTGCACGTACAAATACGGAGGTGGCAACTCTCGTTAGCCATCTCCATTGACGGTGTTGTACACCGTACAAAACATGGGTCGCATGGTATATCGTCATGACGACACCGAGCCCACTGGCGTNCTCGAATGGCCATTGCCGAGTCATAGACCATTGAACAGCCCTGACGCATGGGAGCCATGGATATCATCTGAGCCTAACTGTCCCTGCGGATGTAACCGCTCCTAGTGCACGTACAAATACGGAGGTGGCAACTCTCGTTAGCCATCTCCATTGACGGTGTTGTACACCGTACAAAACATGGGTCGCATGGTATATCGTCATGACGACACCGAGCCCACTGGCGTTATGGACGTGCGTATGCGGTTCTGGACCGAGCGTACCTACACGTGGGACACTGTGGCGAGGATGTACCGATGGGATCAAGTTGGCCCATGGGGTGGTCAACCTACCAGACCCAGCAGGCCACAGCTCACTCCCCAGCAAGTGGAGGAGGCATGGGCTAGGATCAAGCATCGCTGGGACACGCTCGTTGCCACAGAGGTCCAACCTACTTGGGTGAACGACCCATGCGAACCAGAGACCATGTGCAGGATTTTGGTTCAACGCATGCCAACTCCACGTCCTCCTCACATCCCTGGGCAGTGGCTGCCTTGGGCCTGATACTCTCGGTGGTTGCTTTGCTTATGTGTTCATCATGTTCCCATCAACGTACTCAATGTTGGTTCTTTCGCATGCGCCACAGAGAGCGCGCTGTCGTCTATTGTGTTCTGAGTAAGCCATGTCAATGCTGACTGAAACATAGTGGACATGTGGAACACGTTCCAATATCTTTTCCAAGTACATGCAATTCCTGACTATGTTTGCGTCAGGTAGTGGCCTTGCAGCACAACATTGGTTGAAGACATTCACATAGTGTCCATTACTTCCTTTACATGTTGCAGCACAACATGTCTTCGAGGTTTCATATACTAGGAGACTTCTTTGCATGTTAACCACCCTTCCACTGTCTCATTGTGTAACATGTAACAGAAAATGACAGGTGCAAGTGACTGCCAACTTGCGGAAAACTGCACACTGTACTGAAGTCACCACTCTTACACTGGCTTCATGTCATTCATAACATTGGACTATTAATCACAAAGGTTTCTTTGCCTGAAACTAGTGTGGAAATGAATGAAACAGTAGAGAGGGGTCTGTTCCAATGATATTGTGCAGAAGTTAGTGAAAGTCAAGCCCAGTACAACAGTGGTGCTAAGTCACACGTACTGATCCACAACTGGACATGCACGGGTAAGCCGTGCACGTAACAGATGACCTCACAAGTAGGGCACTCTGCAACTTTATTGAACTCTACGCAAGCATCATAGAAGACTTCCCCAAAAGGGGGACGCACACATGCCCGTGCATGGGTTTGCCACTTCATATCTGGCCTGCTCCACGTCCGCTCTGCCCAGGGTGAGACTAGCCATCCTGTAACACATGACTTGTGCTTCCTCCATGGCACATCCCGTGTCTTGGGCCACATGTGATCTGGCCCTGTGCCGGTGCACTTTCAGCCTTGGGTGCCGCTTGACCACTGTCTTCACGAGGACATGGATCGGCCTCACCTGTACACATGAAAAGAGAACACAGCACTGTTAAGAAGTCACAAAGTATACAAAGTACACAATGCAGCATGAGCCATCAATGGAGGTCACACAATGCAGCTTTACCTATGTTCACACAGAACGGCCTCTGCGTTTGCGTTTGCGTTGGATGGGTTCGTCTTCCTCGGATGCGTCTGAGTGGGAGGAGGAATCCATTGACTCCCACTCTTCTGTCTCACTTGTCTCATAGTCTGAGGCACTATCCTCCTCTGACCACTCTGAGGACGAGGGATCGTTCTCTGCAGGACTGCTAGGATTGTCAACCTGCGATGAAAATGCGGGTTTTGTTGCGTCATCCGCATCTGCCATATCACCTGCAGCAGTACTTGCAGCACCACTGCCTGCTGCTCCTGCTGCTCCTTTTGCTCCAGATGCTCCTGCTGCTCCTGACGCTCCCGCTGCTCCAGATGCTCCTGCTGCTCCTGCTGCTCCTCCTGCTCCAGGTGCTCCTGCTAATGCTCCTACTGCTCCTGCTGCTCCTGATGCTCCTGGTGCTCCAACAGCTCTAGCTCCTCCACCTGCTACTGCTGCTCCACGTGTTCGTGTTGCTGTTGGTACTCCGCGTGTTCTTGCTGCTGCTGATCCTGCTGGCCCAAGTTGCTGTCCACCATCACCTCGCACTCCGCGGCCGGAGGCAAGCTGTTTGGCACGTGCTGCAGCCACGTTAGCTTCAAACAGTGCAGGTGGGTTGGTGCACTTACGCGGGCCATGTCCGGACAGGCCGCAATGGCTACAGATGCGATCTCTCTTCCGACGTTCGTAGCGGTCCTTGCGCTTTTTTTCCCGGGAGTCCCCACCCATTCTCTGCGTACTGCACGTCGCCAAGGTTGACAACGGGCATGGGGTGACGGTAGGTTCTCTTCCACGCCATCTTCGTCAGGTTGATGTCCACGTACAAGTCGGGGTTCACCCCAGCGTCCAGAAGCAGACTCATGGCGTGCTGGCAAGGAATTCCGTACTCGGCCCACTGTCCACAGCTGCATTTTTTTGCGTTGCAATCCACCTCACGGCCGGACAGGCACTTTGGACCAGAGACCGTTCCCGACAGTGGGCCGGGCGGGATGATGTCGTACTCACGCGCCTTCTGAGTGTAGTTCGTTACCTTGGCGTCGGCGAAGGGTGCCAGCGTAGTCTCACAGTCATGCGCCAGCTTCCGGCGCTCTGCGAACAGCTTCTGCACCCAGATGTAGAGCTGTGCGAAGCAGTGAAAGGGGTACAGGTGCCTCAAGTCCATGATACGAGCGTTGAGAGACTCTGCCGCGTTGCTTGTAGTGTGGCCTCCACGGGGAACGGGGATGTACACACGGCTCCACACCGCGAGAGTGATGTCCGGTTCTGTGGGCCCACCAAAAATGTACTGCAGTCCTGGCTCGGACGCCTTCGCCAACTGTTCCTGTGCTCGCTTGAACTCCCGCGGGGTATACGCATGTGCCAGAGTCCAGAAGAGGTCCACGGCGACCCGGCCAGCCTTGGACTTGACGTTCTCGCGGATGTGCTGCGTACAATACATGTGTGTCGCTCCTGGCAATTCACGGGCTACAGCGGCAAGCAGCCTGCCGTCACGGTCGGAAATGATGGCAGTACCTCGGTCGCGAGCAGCGGGGTAGGCTTGCACCAGGTGCTGCACGAACAAGAGCCATTTGTCCTTGTCCTCCTGACCGCACGGCGCCCACGTCATGGGCACGGAGTGGTTGTTTGCATCCCAGTGCTGCGCAATGAGTATAACTTGCTTGAATCCATTTTTTAGGAAAGTCGCATCCATGGTTATGATGCGCCGCACATGATGCCACCCCTCCCGACACGCCCCCGATGCTACGAAGGCTCGGCGGAAGACGTTCTTCTTGTCTTGCTCTGCCATAGCGACCGTCCGGGGGTCCACCCGTTTGAGCTGCACGACGAACATGACATGGGGACGTTGCTTGAACACAGAACTGTGTAGCACTCGCAAATAGGGATGGGGAAGCAGCGATGGAGGCTATAACGACTTACCTCCGCAACATACGCCGGGAATAGGGACCACGACAACGCCTTCTCGCCCATCAGTTTCTCCTGGGCCGCCTTCTTCGCACGGTAGACCACGGGGTAATGCACCTTCTCCCTAGTACGAGCCTCCACAATCTGCTGTAACGCTTTTGTGTCCGTGGAGGGCTTCTTCTTGATAGTGTGCTCAATGTGCCGCAGGACCCAGGAAGCCGGGCGCGCCTGGTCGCCCTTCTTTCCGGTGGGGGAACACTTGTGGCCATCTACAAACTCAATGACGGCGACGTTGCCGTTCTTGCGCTGGTAGCGCGCCTTCAGGAGCCATTTGCAGCCTGCTTGCTTCCACAGTTCGCAGCGGACTTCCAGGCGAGTTGGCTCGTTGCGGACCCATGACACCGGCATGCCGCGGTCGACGGCATAGTCTTGCACCGCTTCGCGACAGGCGTCCATTTTGCGGAAGGCGCGACCGCCAGGGAAATTGGTGCATCGTCCTTTGCGTTTGCGCGCACGGGATGGAGCGGCTTCAACATCTTCGACACTGTTCTCCGGCGGGGGCGGCAGGCTCTCATCATCAGACGACCCTGCACAGCGGACGTGCAAACATACATGTCAGTCACATGTGTGGCAAATAGGCAGAAGACATACTTCACTGACATGGCTAGGGGACAGCGTACTTCGACCAAGCAGGAGGTCCAACCCCGTCGGCGCCGACGCCATGTCTACAAAGAAGGTGGGTTCAACCCACCGGCACGGTAAGCACGATACGGAGGGACTCGTTGACTGCCTCCAATTCTCATCGTGCGCTCTTCAACACGGTCTGGGGAGCGAGGAGTCATGCGCTCCACAACGTTGACGTGACAGTTCCAGTCGTGTTCCTCCCACTTAGTAACCAGGAAGGATGACTCCGGGTGGTACCGGGAGACGAGGACCTCGGGTGGGTCGTCGTCCTGGTCGTCGGGTAATCGTCGGCAGTGGCGTACAAAGTGGCGGCCATGATGGGCAAAAGTGGGTATAACAATGTACGACATGCGTCGTAACATGCATCCTACCCACCATCTATACTTAGAAAATCCACCAGTTAGCACGAGTAGGAGGACCATCCCGAAGACACAAGTCCGCGACGACGAAGCTGCGACATTGGTACAACATGTCGAATACACATCAACAATGGCATCAACGGTCACGACCCCTGCGGACGACAAGAGAGAACGTCCATATCACATGGCGGTTGTCCGACTTTCCATGACGGTGGAGCTCGCGTCCCATGCACCCAGTGTGGGGGTTACAAAAACTAATAATCCTACCATGCACCTGGAGGAAAATGTTCGACGAGGGGAGCCAGGTCAGCTGCGAAGAAAGGACGTTGCCAGCATGTCAATCCACCTCGATTAATCCGCTAGTTGGCGCCGATGACATGTTGACGACAATAGGCAACGTCCACCTGGCAACAAATCGCGTAGTCGACATATGCTTCGCTTAGATCCCGTTCGCATGTTGTCCTGGTTGACAGCAAGGCCCGCATAACGCAACATCACGGCACGTTCAGTGCATGTTCGGCAAAGGAACTATGCGACGTCTGCTTTCGCATGTGAGACACGTCGTGCTTTCGGCACACGCTCCAAAGTTCAGCCCCCCTGTTGAAACAGTGAAACATAGTAGGGGTGACGGTTGAACAGATGTTTCTTCTGTTGGTAGTCGACCTGGTCATGAAGACACCGGAAGGGCATATTACCGGGGCTTTAATTTGTGCGATGTAGAAATTGTGACTGAAATCGGTGAAATGTAAAACATAATTTACCGGATACCCACAGTTCACAAACTACTTCACGGGAAACCGGTGTAGCGTGAATTTCTTTCCAATAGTGGGTATGGCATGCATGTTCTCATGGAAGTGCGAAAACAGTGGGTACCGCACGCATCTTCTCTGGAAAGTGAGTACCGTGTCATTAATATGCGAGAAGTGGCGAGGAAAAAATTCGGAGGTCGAAACAATGGGTATCGCGGAATTAGGCCGCAAGTGTAATGGTTGGTTGCATTAGTGCGAGCCAACTGTTGCCCCACCCTCTTGACTTCTGGCAAGTGAAGTTTGTTGAAGTGTGAGGGTACTTTGCATACCACTGCAAATTTTCTGCATGGGCCATTTTTGGGGGAAACCGAGGGTATGCGGCAGATGTATTGGCTTGAATCTTGTGAATGAAGGAAAACGAGTGATGAACATCAACGTTTCCTTCAGTGACAATGTGAACCACACGACATGTGTGTCAATTCCCTTGAAGGGTGTCAAAGGTGCAGTGGTCTTGATTAAACTAAAGAGTTGCCTATATCCTGTGAGAAGAATTTGTTTTCCATTGTAGTCTCCAAGCCATTGTTCATGTTAGCCAAAATGCGTGACTCATGAGCATGTGGAGTATCTTGTTGGTCCACATGAAAACACTCTTTGAAACCGGTCATTGATAATGTACCTAAAGATTTAGCACATGAACTCAAAGGAGCATGCAAGGTTGGGAGTTTCCAATTGCTTCTAGATCATGCGATAGCCTTTTACTACATATTAAGGTGAATGTGCTTTAGTACATAGAAATGGGAAAATAGCCTAAATCCCACTCAAAAGCGAAGTTCGAAAATCATGTGCCGAAATTTCGCACAGAAATAAACTAGCTGACCATGCATTGCAACAAAACTCACTAGTCCCCAACCTATTGCACAAAAATGGCCCATCTCATCACCCATGTTTCCATGCTCAATCGTAAAACGCGTCCAAAATAAATCATGGAATTTTTTTCAATTATTTCAATTATTTAAGAATCGAACTATCACAACTCAGATATAGAATCCTTATGGATTATGACAAACCCTTTGATGGTGGTGTTTGTGATCAATTATATCCGTTTATTCCATTAATATAATTTAATAAATAAATTATTTTGTTTTTATTTTTAGATTTAATGAATTAGTTAATAACTGCGTCGTTTTTGAAAAAAATGATGTATGAGCAATAGTTCGGGGAAGTTTATAAGAATGTTTGTGCACTAGTTGAGAATAAATGCGCAGGATGCGCCTTCTCACCTCTCCCCTGTCGCATGAAAGCCATGGTAACATCGCATGACGCAGCAGGACAAGAATCCAGCGCAGCCCGAGCCCAGGGGCTCGCTCCGTCCAACCAACGTCAGCCATGCAGCGCGGCAAAGTGGCAGCTCGGGCGTTCATCGCCCCTGGCCCAAACTGCCTCGGCACCTCTCATGCCACTCACACCACTCAAAATCACTCTGAACAGTAACGTAGGAGACGGTGTTACTTACCACAGGGATTCTCCCGCAGAGGACGCCATTCAGTGGCAATGTGGAGGCAATAAATCTGTCGAGGCCATCTACGTGCTTCGCTATGACGACGGCAATAGAAATGACGATGGCCATGCGACCTTCGGTCTCCACTTCGCCGTCGGCGCTCAGCTCCATTGCGTCGCGGCACATTCATTGTGTGCTCTGATCATCGTCCGGTGGTTGGTGGATGGTCTGACCATAGTTCTTTCCGGACTGATCATTCCTCGTTGCACCTTCTGTGAAGTGACCCTTTGTGCGCGCTAAGCAATAGACTGTGCTCTTGTTTTTTTTCTCAACAGTTGGCCCGCGTTGCTGTAGAGCAGGCCACTCGCCATGTCCTCTCCAACCGCAGATCCTGCCAGCCCGTCAGCCCCGATGCAGCCCCACCCATGTATCAAGGGTGGGATTGCCGGGGATGATGTAGCCCGTACTGCCACTCCACCTCTTTCTCAACCTCCCACCCTCCCACCCATTCGCGGCAGTAGAGCGCTATCAGCGATAACTGAGCAGAAGCAGCGGCATCCGGATAATGTCAGGGGATGGGCGGGCGCGGAGGCTTTTGTGCTTAACGCAGTGCGCTCCGCACGAGCGTCTGCTGCGGCAGTGCAGCAGCAACTGCTGCACCCGCCTCGGAGGCCGCAGCTGCAGCAACAGCAGCAGGCCCGCTCGCGTGGCAAGTCAAAGCTGCCATCCGGACGTCAAGACGGCAAACCGCCTGAGCCATGCGGCGCTGCAGCCCCTGACTCTCTCTTCTTCCTGCTGCAGGTGCACACCGCCGCTACTCCACTTCGCCTCCACGACCAACAGCAGCAGGGGCAGTCGCGGCGGCCCCCGCTGACGTGGCCAGCTCTGGAGCTTCCATGGTCGAGAATCCGTGTGCAAACTGAAGACGCGCTCGGCCATGAGAAATGTCGCACATCCGGAGAAAGCGCATCCCAGTGTTCCCAGCCAGAGCCAGAGGCCAAGCAAGGGCTGCTGGCCTTGGTCTCTTGGAGCAATGCTGACGGTGCTCTCCACGGCCCACGAGGCCATCACAGCTTCCGCGTGCCTTCCCCATTCCCCCACTTTTCCTCTTTCCTCCACCGGATTTCTAGGAAGGTGCACTTCAAGGCCGCGGTGTGCAGACTTTTTGCAGAGGGCAGGAGCAGCGCAGAACGAGCACGCCAGAGGCTGTGCGACGTGCTGCGGCGCAGTCTGCCCCTGCAGCAGCTGCAGCAACTGCAGATGCTGCTGACGATGTCCCTAAGGGACGTCCTATCTTCCGTTGTGGACTTGTTGGAGCAGCCTTCTGCGGCTCTGACACCTCAGCTCCTTCTGAGCTCGGCAGAGTCGGATGATCCTCTGTCTTCCTCATCACCCCTGCTTTCCTCGGCCGCGGGTTCACTGTCCCCATTCCCTTCCTCTGAGGCGCTTCCTCCACATCCTTCCAATGCCGGAATTGTGGACGAAGCGGATGAGGACGCCACAAAAGGAGGCAGTGGCAGCGCGGCGGCAGATGCAGAGAAGGTGCGCATCGAGCAGCTGTACGTGTCGACAGGGTCGCACTACACACCCAATGTGTACACGTTCGGGTGAGTGGGTGTGTGTGCTTGTTTGGATGAGTGAGTGTGTGCTTGTTTCGGTGAATGGGTGTGTGCGCTTGTGTGGGTGTGTGGGTGCTTATGATCGAGCATGGATGTGGACGACTGTGCATGCGGGTGGGCGGGTGGCTGACTGATTTTCAGACTTTGTCTGAAAAGTATGCAACGGAAAATCGAACTCTGGGGTTTGGCCAATACGAACATGAACACGAACATGAACACGAACATGAACATGAACACGAACACGAACACGAACACGAACATGAACATGAACATGAACATGAACATGAACATGAACATGAACATGAACATGAACATGAACATGAATACAAACACGAACATCAACACGAACACGAACACGTGTTTGTGTTAGGGTGTGAGGCAGGGTGTTTCAATATGTTGAGGGCCGTTCTGTCCGATGCCATAGCCGACTCAAGAAAATAGACAAGATATCGAGGTCAAGGAGATTATCCACCAGATATCTGGTCGATTGAAACGAATTCTGACTTGTAAATGTGGTTTTTTTTCATGGTCGAAGAAATTTAACCTCCCAGGCCCGCTACCGCAGGGCCTGGGAGGTGACGGAACTTCAAGAAAATCCTCAACCCTGAAATGTTGAGAGGGGGTCATCACCGAAATGCTTCTTACTTCACTATTTTGCAAAGCTCGTTGGTATCTGGCGAAAATAACATCTGATTGCTGGTAGATGAAGTTATAACTTGCTGGTATCCATGAACTTTCGGTCTATGGAAGACTGTCACTCAAAACCCGTGGCTGATATCTCAGCATTCTTCAGATTTGTTGAATGCCTCCCACCCCCCTCTGCCCCCTTTGCCCACCTCTTGACATGCATACACTTTCACATTCGCTCGTGGCTGCTCACATGCACAAGCTAGTGTGGCACACACACATTGGCACATGCACACACAGGTGCACGTGCACATGCTTGTACACATCCACTCACATGGGCGTGTTTCGCATGTGAACATGCGCAGACAAGTACGAGGTGTGAAGAATACACTTGCACAGATGTCGCATCTGCTTGCGTGCATGTCTGTGGGTCCATGTTGAGCCATCCTTTCTGTCAAGAGTGGGCCAGGATATGGGTCCGCTGTATGCCTCCGAAAGCTTTGACTCCTCATTGGTCACCGTCATCTTGTCACTTTCTATCTGTCGCTCGTTGTCTGTGCATTGCTGCAACACCCTTTTGGCTTCGACCGTTGCCGCTGCCGCAGCTATTCCTTCAAGAAATGGACCGAGTACTGGACAGTGCTGAGCACAGGTGAGGTGTACCTTGGCCTGCCGCACGGCGACCCACGCACGTTCGACTTTGCGGAGGAGCGCATCCGCAACCCCCACCGCTTCGTGCGCCTCGAACACATTGACTCTGCCGCAGAAGCAGCAGCACCTCCTGCAGCAGCAGCAGCGGCAGCAGCAGGGCAGGAGCGCGACGGCAGCAGCCGGGGCAGCACAAGCGCGGCAGGGACAGGGCTGTACTACAACCACCACTTTGTGCCGTTCGCGCCAGGCCAGCCCACCGTCACCGTCGACGCCAACACAATCTTTCGAAAGGTCGAGGCTGCGGACGGGTTGCGACTGAGCGGCACGTTTGTGCATGCCGCGCCAAAGGACATTGTGGAGAGCTCGGAGTCCCCAGGCATGCACTACGCCACGCAGCTCTCGTTCTGGGACGATGGCCGGTTCGCCATCGATGGCTGCCTCAGCGTCTGCTTCCGCCCGCGTGGCGACTGGGCGGCAAAGCCCACTCCTGCCAGCGCAGCAACTTTGGTGACCTCGGCAAGCCCTGACGACGAGGATGGCAGCCCATCTACCAGTGCTGCCCTCCTCCCAGAGCACCACTCGTTATCGGGGCAATACCGCATCGTGGGCAACGTCATAGAGCTGACCTATCAAGATGACGACGGCGCGCTGGTGGAAGACGATGCCTTTTTCTTCAAGGTTCCAGGTGCCGAGGACGAATCGTTGTGCATCAACGGCGTCATGTACAAGAAGAAGTGAATGAGGCTTTTTGGAGGAGCCTGTGGATGTCGGGAGCACCTGAGAGTTAGGTCGACGCGACGTGCATCTAATTGTGTGGAATGGCAGAGATTCTTGTCAGTATTCATTCATTTGTGGATGTACGTTGGTTTAATTTTTGCCTCTGTGTGTTTTTCTCCCATGATGTGTTTTTCTCCCATTTTGTCTAATGCTGTCCACAATGTGTCTCCTGCACGGGCTCTCACAGCAGAGGCAGTCTGCTTTCTTGGAGTGCTTGGTCAGTATAGAGACGGCACGATCTTCCTGATACCGTAGTGTCTTTTACATTCGCCTATTTTTTAGGATCGATTTAAGTGATAGTTGTATTCGTCCAAAATTTATGGCCTAGTAATTTCCACCTTGTTTCGTCCATGGACATCTTTGTCAATTATGTGTTGAATAATGGTCGAATGTAGTTCAGGTCCATGTTCTGTCCCCTCAACTTCGATATTCAAAATGCGATCTTCGGAACGTTGGAGGGACGTCGCGCCCCTCCCACCCTTCGCACGTCGCGCGGCAGTCCTCCTAGCAGTCTGCGTGCGATCCAGCGACAAGGCACGAGCGACAACTGCTTGCCTGCGTGCATCGGACGACGATCCGATGCACGCAGACTGACAGACCGCAAGGTTCCGCGCTAGTCCCACAGGGGCTGAGCTGTCCCTTCAGTTAATCTACGTGGGTAAGGCTCCACGTTGCCATCTCGATGCAGGATGGCACCGTGGAGTCACATTTGTCTTGGACTGTGTTGTGCAAGCATTTGAGTAATTTCTTTGTTGCATTTTTATTTACGAATCATGTATAGATTGTTGGATTCATGTCATTATCACACGGTGACCTCTGGCCTCGTTGCACACTCACATCACCGGTGCAGGTGACTGACCAGAGAGAGATGATCTTGCCGACGGACTCGTCATGACCAGAAGTTGGGAGGACGCCCATGACGAGGCTCAATCTGAGATTGCCAGCCACATGTGCCTTTCTCACATGCGTTCAAGCACAGTTAGCCATGGGCATAACCGGGTTCATACCCTACTCGTGTTGTTGTTTGAACAGTGACCTAGCTTGTGCTAGGAGTTTGGTCTGTGGGCAGGTGGGGATGTTTCCACCAGTTTCGAGGGTGGCGAGAGAGATCGAGCTCGCTGCTCGCTCTCTCGCCTCTCTCCATCGCGTAACACCTCTGTGACGCGTGACTCTCCGTTCGTTCTGTGTTCTCTCACTTCTTACTTTCACGCAAACTTCTGTTGCATGGTGTCTTCCTTGCACTAGCCCAGCTACTGCCTGCTTGTCTAGCACAGCAGCTTAC
>SZWC01006241.1:48382-69731 GCA_023375785.1 Penium margaritaceum
TCCTGAGTGTGCCTGAGTGTGCCTGAGTGTGCCTGAGTGTGTCTGAGTGTGCCAAAGTGTATATGAGTGTGCCTGAATGTGCCTGAGTGCGTCTGAGTGTGCCTGAGTGTGCCTGAGTGCGCCTGAGTATGCCTGAATGTGCCTGAGGTGTTTTTGAGTGTAACTCAGCCTGCCCGAGTGTGCCTGAGTGCGCCTGAGTGTGCCAAAATGTTTTTGTGTGTTTTTGAGTGTGCATGAGTGTGCCTGAGTGTGCATGAGGGCGCCTGAGTCTGCCTGAGTGTGCCTGAGTGTGGCTGAGGTGTCTTTGAGTGTGCCTGAGTGTGCATGAGTGTGCCTGAGTGTGCATGAGTGTGCCTGAGTGTGTCTGTGTGTGTCTGAGTGTGCCTGAGTGTGCCTGAGTGCGCCTGAGTGTGCCTGAGTGCGCCTGAGTGCGCCTGAGTGTGCCTGAGTGCGCCTGAGTGCGCCTGAGTGTGCCTGAGTGCGCCTGAGTGCGCCTGAGTGTGCCTGAGTGCGCCTGAGTGCGCCTGAGTGTGCCTGAGTGCGCCTGAGTGCGCCTGAGTGTGCCTGAGTGCGCCTGAGTGCGCCTGAGTGTGCCTGAGTGCGCCTGAGTGCGCCTGAGTGTGCCTGAGTGCGCCTGAGTGCGCCTGAGTGTGCCTGAGTGCGCCTGAGTGCGCCTGAGTGTGCCTGAGTGCGCCTGAGTGCGCCTGAGTGTGCCTGAGTGCGCCTGAGTGCGCCTGAGTGTGCCTGAGTGCGCCTGAGTGCGCCTGAGTGTGCCTGAGTGCGCCTGAGTGCGCCTGAGTGTGCCTGAGTGCGCCTGAGTGCGCCTGAGTGTGCCTGAGTGCGCCTGAGTGCGCCTGAGTGTGCCTGAGTGCGCCTGAGTGCGCCTGAGTGTGCCTGAGTGCGCCTGAGTGCGCCTGAGTGTGCCTGAGTGCGCCTGAGTGCGCCTGAGTGTGCCTGAGTGCGCCTGAGTGCGCCTGAGTGTGCCTGAGTGCGCCTGAGTGCGCCTGAGTGTGCCTGAGTGCGCCTGAGTGCGCCTGAGTGTGCCTGAGTGCGCCTGAGTGCGCCTGAGTGTGCCTGAGTGTGCCTGAGTGTGCCTGAGTGCACCTGAGTGTGCCTGAGTGTGCCTGACTGTGCCTGAGTGTGCCTGAGGTGTTTTTGAGTGTGCCTCAGTGTGCCTGAGTGTGCCTGAATGTGCCTGAGATTGTCTGAGTGTGCCAGAGTGTTTTTGAGTGTGCCTAAGTGGGCCTGAGTGTGCCTGAGGTGTTTTTGACTGTGCCCGAGTATGCCTGAAAGTGCCTGAGTGCACCTGACTGTGCCTGTGTGTGCCTGAGTGTGCCTGAACGTACCTGAATGTGCCTGAGAGTGCCTGAGTGTGCCTGAGCGTGCTTGAGTGTGCCTGAGTGGGCCTGAATGTGCCTGAATGCGCCTGAGTGTGCCTGAGTGTGTCTGAGTGTGCCTGAGTGTGGCTGAGTGTGCCTGAGTGCGCCTGAGTGCGCCTGAGTGTGCCTGAATGTGTCTGAATGTGCCTGAGAATGCCTGAGTGTGCCTGAGAGTGCCTGAGAGTGCCTGAGTGTGCCTAAGTGTGTATGAGTGTGCCTGAGTGCGCCTGAGAGTGCCCGAGTGTGCCTGAGTGTGCCTGGGTGTCCTGAGTGAGTCTGAGTGCGCCTGAATGTGCCTGAGTGAGTCTGAGTGTGCCTGAGTGTGCCTGACTGCGCCTGAGTGCGCCTGAGTGTGCCTGAGTGCGCGTGAGTGTGCCTGAGTGTGCCTGAGTGTGCGTGAGTGTACCTGAGTGTGCTTGAGTGTGCCTGCGTGTGTCTGAGTGTGCCTGAGTGTGCCTGACTGCGCCTGAGTGCGCCTGAGTGTGCCTGAGTGCGCGTGAGTGTGCCTGAGTGTGCCTGAGTGTGCGTGAGTGTACCTGAGTGTGCTTGAGTGTGCCTGCGTGTGTCTGAGTGTGCCTGAGTGTGCCTGACTGCGCCTGAGTGCGCCTGAGTGTGCCTGAGTGCGCGTGAGTGTGCCTGAGTGTGCCTGAGTGTGCGTGAGTGTACCTGAGTGTGCTTGAGTGTGCCTGCGTGTGTCTGAGTGTGCCTGAGTGTGCCTGACTGCGCCTGAGTGCGCCTGAGTGTGCCTGAGTGCGCGTGAGTGTGCCTGAGTGTGCCTGAGTGTGCGTGAGTGTACCTGAGTGTGCTTGAGTGTGCCTGCGTGTGTCTGAGTGTGCCTGAGTGTGCCTGACTGCGCCTGAGTGCGCCTGAGTGTGCCTGAGTGCGCGTGAGTGTGCCTGAGTGTGCCTGAGTGTGCGTGAGTGTACCTGAGTGTGCTTGAGTGTGCCTGCGTGTGTCTGAGTGTGCCTGAGTGTGCCTGACTGCGCCTGAGTGCGCCTGAGTGTGCCTGAGTGCGCGTGAGTGTGCCTGAGTGTGCCTGAGTGTGCGTGAGTGTACCTGAGTGTGCTTGAGTGTGCCTGCGTGTGTCTGAGTGTGCCTGAGTGTGCCTGACTGCGCCTGAGTGCGCCTGAGTGTGCCTGAGTGCGCGTGAGTGTGCCTGAGTGTGCCTGAGTGTGCGTGAGTGTACCTGAGTGTGCTTGAGTGTGCCTGCGTGTGTCTGAGTGTGCCTGAGTGTGCCTGACTGCGCCTGAGTGCGCCTGAGTGTGCCTGAGTGCGCGTGAGTGTGCCTGAGTGTGCCTGAGTGTGCGTGAGTGTACCTGAGTGTGCTTGAGTGTGCCTGCGTGTGTCTGAGTGTGCCTGAGTGTGCCTGACTGCGCCTGAGTGCGCCTGAGTGTGCCTGAGTGCGCGTGAGTGTGCCTGAGTGTGCCTGAGTGTGCGTGAGTGTACCTGAGTGTGCTTGAGTGTGCCTGCGTGTGTCTGAGTGTGCCTGAGTGTGCCTGACTGCGCCTGAGTGCGCCTGAGTGTGCCTGAGTGCGCGTGAGTGTGCCTGAGTGTGCCTGAGTGTGCGTGAGTGTACCTGAGTGTGCTTGAGTGTGCCTGCGTGTGTCTGAGTGTGCCTGAGTGTGCCTGACTGCGCCTGAGTGCGCCTGAGTGTGCCTGAGTGCGCGTGAGTGTGCCTGAGTGTGCCTGAGTGTGCGTGAGTGTACCTGAGTGTGCTTGAGTGTGCCTGCGTGTGTCTGAGTGTGCCTGAGTGTGCCTGACTGCGCCTGAGTGCGCCTGAGTGTGCCTGAGTGCGCGTGAGTGTGCCTGAGTGTGCCTGAGTGTGCGTGAGTGTACCTGAGTGTGCTTGAGTGTGCCTGCGTGTGTCTGAGTGTGCCTGAGTGTGCCTGACTGCGCCTGAGTGCGCCTGAGTGTGCCTGAGTGCGCGTGAGTGTGCCTGAGTGTGCCTGAGTGTGCGTGAGTGTACCTGAGTGTGCTTGAGTGTGCCTGCGTGTGTCTGAGTGTGCCTGAGTGTGCCTGACTGCGCCTGAGTGCGCCTGAGTGTGCCTGAGTGCGCGTGAGTGTGCCTGAGTGTGCCTGAGTGTGCGTGAGTGTACCTGAGTGTGCTTGAGTGTGCCTGCGTGTGTCTGAGTGTGCCTGAGTGTGCCTGACTGCGCCTGAGTGCGCCTGAGTGTGCCTGAGTGCGCGTGAGTGTGCCTGAGTGTGCCTGAGTGTGCGTGAGTGTACCTGAGTGTGCTTGAGTGTGCCTGCGTGTGTCTGAGTGTGCCTGAGTGTGCCTGACTGCGCCTGAGTGCGCCTGAGTGTGCCTGAGTGCGCGTGAGTGTGCCTGAGTGTGCCTGAGTGTGCGTGAGTGTACCTGAGTGTGCTTGAGTGTGCCTGCGTGTGTCTGAGTGTGCCTGAGTGTGCCTGACTGCGCCTGAGTGCGCCTGAGTGTGCCTGAGTGCGCGTGAGTGTGCCTGAGTGTGCCTGAGTGTGCGTGAGTGTACCTGAGTGTGCTTGAGTGTGCCTGCGTGTGTCTGAGTGTGCCTGAGTGTGCCTGACTGCGCCTGAGTGCGCCTGAGTGTGCCTGAGTGCGCGTGAGTGTGCCTGAGTGTGCCTGAGTGTGCGTGAGTGTACCTGAGTGTGCTTGAGTGTGCCTGCGTGTGTCTGAGTGTGCCTGAGTGTGCCTGACTGCGCCTGAGTGCGCCTGAGTGTGCCTGAGTGCGCGTGAGTGTGCCTGAGTGTGCCTGAGTGTGCGTGAGTGTACCTGAGTGTGCTTGAGTGTGCCTGCGTGTGTCTGAGTGTGCCTGAGTGTGCCTGACTGCGCCTGAGTGCGCCTGAGTGTGCCTGAGTGCGCGTGAGTGTGCCTGAGTGTGCCTGAGTGTGCGTGAGTGTACCTGAGTGTGCTTGAGTGTGCCTGCGTGTGTCTGAGTGTGCCTGAGTGTGCCTGACTGCGCCTGAGTGCGCCTGAGTGTGCCTGAGTGCGCGTGAGTGTGCCTGAGTGTGCCTGAGTGTGCGTGAGTGTACCTGAGTGTGCTTGAGTGTGCCTGCGTGTGTCTGAGTGTGCCTGAGTGTGCCTGACTGCGCCTGAGTGTGCCTGAATGCGCCTGATTGCGCCTGAGTGTGCCTGAGTGTGTCTGAATGTGCCTGAGTGTTCCTGATTGTGCCTGAGTGTGCCTGAGTGTGCGTGAGTGTGCCTGAGTGTGCCTAAGTGTGTGAGAGTGTGCCTGAGTGCGCCTGAGTGCGCCTGAGTCTGCCTGGGTGTTTTAGAGTGTGCCTGAGTGCGCCTGAGTGTGTCTAAGTGTGCTTGAGTGTGCGGGAGTGTGCCCGAGTGCGCCTGAATATGCCTGAGTGTGCCTGAGTGTGTCTGAGTGTGCCTGAGTGTGCCTGAATGTGCCTGAATGTGTCTGAGTGTGCCTGAGTGCGCCCGAGTGTGCATGAGTGTGCCTGAATGTGCCTGAGGTGTTTTTGAGTGTGCCTGAGTGTGCCTGAATGCGCCTGAGTATGCCTGTGTGTGCCTGAGTGTGCCTGAGGGGGCCTGAGTATGCCTGAGTGTGCCTGAGTGTACCTGAGTGCGTCTAAGTGTGTCTGAGTGTGTCTGAGTGTGTCTGAGTGTGCCTGAGTGTGCCGGAGTGTGCCTGTGTGTGCCTGAGTGTGCCTGAGTGTGCCTGAGCGTGCCTGAGTGTGCCTAAGTGGGCCTGAGTGTGCCTGAGTGGGCCTGAGTATGCCTGAGAGTGCCTGAGTGCGTCTGAGTATGCCTGAGTGTGCCTGAGTGTGCCTGAGTGTGCGTGAGTGTGCCTGAGTGTGCCTGAGAGTGCCTCAATATGCCTGAGTGTGCCTGAGTGTGCCTGTTTGTACCTGAGTGTGCCTGAGTGCACCTGAGTGTGCCTGAGGTGTTTTTGAGTGTGCCTGAGTGTGCCTGAATGCGCCTGAGTATGCCTGTGTGTGCCTGAGTGTGCCTGAGGGGGCCTGAGTATGCCTGAGTGTGCCTGAGTGTACCTGAGTGCGTCTAAGTGTGTCTGAGTGTGTCTGAGTGTGTCTGAGTGTGCCTGAGTGTGCCGGAGTGTGCCTGTGTGTGCCTGAGTGTGCCTGAGTGTGCCTGAGCGTGCCTGAGTGTGCCTAAGTGGGCCTGAGTGTGCCTGAGTGGGCCTGAGTATGCCTGAGAGTGCCTGAGTGCGTCTGAGTATGCCTGAGTGTGCCTGAGTGTGCCTGAGTGTGCGTGAGTGTGCCTGAGTGTGCCTGAGAGTGCCTCAATATGCCTGAGTGTGCCTGAGTGTGCCTGTTTGTACCTGAGTGTGCCTGAGTGCACCTGAGTGTGCCTGAGGTGTTTTTGAGTGTGCCTGAGTGTGCCTGAATGCGCCTGAGTATGCCTGTGTGTGCCTGAGTGTGCCTGAGGGGGCCTGAGTATGCCTGAGTGTGCCTGAGTGTGCCTGAGTGTGCGTGGGTGTGCCTGAGTGTGCCTGAGTGTGCCTGAGTGTTTCTGAGTGTGTCTGAGTTTGCCTCAGTGTGCCTGAGTGTGCCTGTATGTGCCTGAGTGTGCCTTATTGTGCCTGAGTGCTCCTGAGTGTGCCTGAGTGTGCCCGAGTGTGCCTGAGTGTGCCTGAGTGTGCCTGAGTGCGCCTGAGTGTACCTGAGTGTGTCTGAGTGTGCCTGAGTGTGTCTGAGTTTTCCTGAGTGCGTCTGAGTGTGCCTGAGTGTGCCTGAGTGTGTCTGAGCGAGTGCGTGGATGAGTCTCTCACGACACTCAGCCAGGCAACCTGTCCCCTGGAACTCCATCCTGCAGCTTGCTTGGCGGCAGGAACAACGACGTCCCATCAATACGATCCCTGAAGTGATTCCAAACAGACTGAAGTGAGGAAGGCAACGAACTGCAGCTGATTCCAAACAGACTGAAGTGAGGAAGGCAACGAACTGCAGCTGATTCCAAACAGACTGAAGTGAGGAAGGCAACGAACTGCAGCTGATTCCAAACAGACTGAAGTGAGGAAGGCAACGAACTGCAGCTGATTCCAAACAGACTGAAGTGAGGAAGACAACGAACTGCAGCTCATTCCAAACAGACTGAAGAGGGGAAAGGGAGAGGAGGGAATGTGTGCTTGGGCGAGCACGAGGAAGGGGGCCCTGTGGCGCTGCACCTGACAAAGCGTCTGTCTGCGCCGCTGTCCTTGCGCTCCACATGTGGGTCGCACCGGCAGCTGCTTCGGTCCAACAGAGAGGGCATTGGAGTCTGCACGCGCAGACGCCGTGGGTGCTCCCGACGCTGATGACGCCACTGCCGCCGTGGCTGAGCAGGAGGAGACAGCAGCAGCCATCGTATCGGCTGTGCTCCGTCCCGAGCGACCAACTGGCAAAATTCCTAACGCTTGCTGCGCAGCTGATGTTGCAGTAGACACTGATGCTGCTGTCTGACAGCACACCAACGCAACACCTGGTTCGCCCTTGTACTAAGGCCCTGTTCCGAAATTAAGCAAGTGAGGTGTGCGCTCGAACCTGAAGTTTGCGCGGTTAATAAATTAGGTGACCGCGCGCGGGAGGGGTACTTGACCTCCCTCAGGTAAGGCTTGCCTCAAAGAGGTGAGGAGCAATTACCCATGAGGTTATAGCTTTTTAGCTAATAGTTGAAGTAACTAGTTATGCAGAGTTTTAACAAAGGGTCCTGAACCCAAACCATTGGTTCTCTCATGCCACAGGTGAGAAATTTGGTGGTGTCGCAGAGTCGCAACACAACATTTTTTTCTTTCGAACGTCCACGCGACGTCCAGGCTGCGCACGCAAGTGTCTTATGGGCACGTTTCTATGTTGTGCTCCATCTCCCTTCACTTTTGCACTATGTAAGTTGTATGTCCCCAAGAGGCTGCACACCATGCTCTCATTTGTCACATACAAGAGATTCACTTGAGGATCGTTGTTGTCATCCGTGAAGTCCTACCATCCCTCATACTTCGGATCTTCTCTCGTCTCACCCGTGGGTGTATGCGTGAAGGTGACTAGCAAGTTGACAATTTGTTGGAGCTATGTCGACACCCATTACGTTTGTACAACATGTCACGAATGACAGTGTCCACGTGGCATGCCATTGTCGTGAGCTTGGCCAGCCGCTCTACGTTGCGAGACACACAACTCACAGCCAATGAAAAGCTATTCATTTGGCTAAATTGCATGTGCCATGGATTATCTGTGTGATGATTAATGGAGCGGTTCCAATGAGGAGATGCCACAATCCACAACATGATTTGAGAAGTTGTGAATGCGCTCATACACCTACCGTCGCTTGTCATTCGTCAATATTGACACGGTGATCCATCGTTCGCCGCATGGAATGTACGCCTTGACTACCTCCCCTGTTTTGTAGACTATGTTGGAGCCATCAATGGAGCGGACATTCCAGTGATCATGAACCGGGGTCATCGAACTACATATATAAATCGCCATTACAAGGTGTCACAGAACGTGATTGCTGCCTCCAACCCGGACTTACCTTTTACATTTTTAATGGTTGGCTGGGAAGGTTCTAAGCACGAAACTTGAATGTTCGCAATTTCACTTCGCCATGGATTCTACTTTCCCACTGGGAAGTATATCCTCATTGTCGTAGCCTTCCTAGAGGGGTTTGGTTTGATGCCACCGTACTGTGGAGTTTGTTATCACTTAAAGTAATGTGGACCTAGATTAGTGAGACGGACAAACAACAAAGAGATTTTCAGTCCGTGCCACACATCCACAATACCTTTAATCGAATAGTGTTTGAACATTTTGAAAGCAAGGTCTATAGTTTTGCATGCATTACCTTTGTATGAGATTGCGTTACAAATTCGTTTGGTCTACTCCTGCTTTATGGTGCACATCCTCATACAAGAAAAGTAACATGTGCATTTTCTAGGATGGGCTCAACATGTACGTCCTAAGCATACGCACATGGCTCCTATTTGTGTTCTACCGACTGGTTGTCAGCATGGAGATTCAGCAATTAAGGCCATGCAAAAAAGGATTGCAACCAATGTGGGGTGAATTTGTCACTCATGTTGACGAAAAATAATAAGTATAGCCTTTTGTTCTCTTTGAAAATACCATTTAAAACTTACAAAATAAAAATGATTAAACTTATAATTAAGAAAATACATTGAATTACATAGTGCTCACACAGATCCTTGGATGCATGTTTACCAGCACCAACATCATTAACATCACCCTCCTCATCATCAGCACGCTTCTCCCACTCTTTGTCTTTCTCGTCCTTCTGTAACATGTCAAGTAATTCTAGTGTGCCATCATTAGTCATGTTCTTTTCCGATGTGCCATCTCAAACACCCATGGCCCATGGCATTTTTGGACCGTGGTCTTTCATGGTGCACTCCAAGCACGTAGCATGCTTGACCAACTTTGAAACCTTATCAATTTGAACAGCAAACACCGTATACTTGACCACATTCACGTCATCATTAACAACCTTGTTCTTGTCACTGACAACACGTGATTCTTCTAATGTAAGAACATTACCGCCAATAGCTTTAGTCCAGATCCAAAGAGAATCTGTTTGATTGAACCATGGCAAGTTCTTGCCCTTTTGCTTCAAAGCCTTTGGATTGTTGCGGTGCAAATTCTCCCACACCTTTGCATCAAGTTATGTAGTCCAATACATGCAAATAATTTTTGCCACTCTTACTAAAGACGTCATAGGCGAGGCACCAGTCCCACACGAGGGTTTTGCAACCATGTTTGGCATGCTTTGTTAGTATCATTTTGCTAGTTTTCACCATCTTCAAAAACTTTGGAGCTGAGACTGTGTGAGTCTTCATTGGCCAGCCATGTGTCTTATGAAAATCAACATGTAAGTACGTGAAAGTACGTGTAAGTACATGTAATTACGTGTAAGTACGTGTAACTATGTGTAAGTGTGTCTAAGTAATTACAATTACATGTAAGTACATGTAAATATGTATAAGCATTTGTAAGTACGTGTAAGTATGTGTATATATGTGTAGTTAAGTGAAAGAAAGTGTAGTTACGTGCAAGTCTCTGTAAGTTCATTCTAGTATATGTAAGTAGGAATAGTTGCATGTAAGTACGTGTAAGTGCATGTACGTTTGTGTGAGTACATGTAAATACGTGTATATAGGTGTAAGTGTAAGTTCGTGTAAGTGCATTTACGCACGTGTAAGTACATGTAAGTAGGTGCGAATACATGAAATTATGTTTATGTATGTGTAATTACGTGTAAGTATGTGTCAGTATGTTTGAGTACACATAAGTACGTGTAAGTACGTGTAAGTACTTGTAAGTACATGGATGTATGTGTTGGTATGTGTAAGTACATTTAAGTACGCGTAAGTAGGTGTAAGTTTGTATAAGTACGTTCAAGTCTGTGTCAGTACGTGTAAGTATGTATAAGTACATGTAAGTACATGTAAGTATGTTTCAGTATGTGAATGCATGTGTAAATACGTGTGTGTTATAGTATGTGTAAGTGCATTTAAGCATGTGTACGTATGTGTAAGTACATGTAAATACGTGTAAGCATGTGTAAGTTCGTGTAAGTATGTGTAAATACGTGTAAGTATGTGTAAGTGGATTAAAGCATGTGGAAGTACGTATAAGTACGTGTAAATATGTGTAAGTATGTGTAATTATGTGTAAGCATGTTTATGCACGTACAAGTATGTGGAAGCATGTGTACATACGTACGATTATGTGTAAATACGTGTAAGTACATGCAAGTATGTGTAAGGACATGAAAGTACGTTCTAGTACTTGTAATTATGTGTAAGAATGTGTAAGTGCATGTAAGTACGTGTAACTGCGTGTAAGAACATGTAAGTATGTGAAAGCACGTGTAAGTATGTGCAAGAATGTGTACATACGTATAAGTACATGCAAGTATGTGTAAGTACATGAAAGTAGGTGTAAGTATGTTTTAAGTACGTGTAAGTATGTATAAGTAGGTGTAAGTACATGTACATACGTGTAAGTTCGTGTAAGTACGTGTAAGTACATATAAGTAGATATAAGTATGTGTAAGTGCATGTAAGTACCTGTAAGAATGTGTAATTACGTGTATGTACATGTGAGTACATGTTAGTACGTGCAAGTACATGTAAGTATGTGCAAGTTTGTATAAGTATGCGTAAGGACGTGTACGTACGTGTAAGTGGAAGTACATGTAAGTATGTATAAGTACCCTAGTGCACTTTGATTTCGAATGTAACTATTTTTAACTTGGTTGAAACTCATCAAAATTGGATTTTACATCGAATTCAAAGACTGTCCTAAATAATTCAAATGTTCAACATTCAAAATTAAATACACCACTATTCACTAATTCGTTGTTACAAATCGGGATCATTTGTCCACTGTTGTAGGTGGCCTCTGTTTTGTGTGCAAAAACAGTTGTGCTAAGTAATGTTTGGCAAACGTTTCGCACTTTGAGAGGTCGAAGTGCGAAAGAGCCTCGTCATCAGGCTTGGCTCTCGCCAAGCCTGATGACGAGGCTGTCTCCTCGCCAGCTTCGCTCGCAACCTCGGCTACGAGCGAGGCTGGCGAGAAGGCACGCTCGCTGGGCTTGTGCAATTTTGTCGAAATGGGAAAAATGAACTAGACCTCTCATCAGATTTAAAGTTATGAGCCTATAATTACAATGGAATCAAGGGTACATGGAAATAACTCAAAAGTGTAAATTCTTCATCGAAATAATTTATGCATCAAGACAAAATTCGAAATTAAAGTGCAGTAGGGTATGTGTAAGTACGTGTAAGTACATGAAAGCACGTGTATATACGTGCAAGTACATGAAAGTATGTGTAAGTACGTATAAGTGCATTCAAGCACGTGTAAGTACATTTCAGTACGTATAAGTATGTGCAAGTATGTGTAAGTATGTTCAAGTACATGTATGTATGTGTAGGTGTGAGTACATGTAAGTACATGTAAGTACGTGTAAGTTCATGTAAGTATGTGTTAGTATGTGTGAGTACATGCAAGTATGTATACGTACGTGTAAGTACGTGTAAGTATGTGTACGTATGTGTAAGCACGTGTAAGTACATGCAAGTATGTGTAGGTATGTGTAAGTAGGTGTAGGCACATGTAAGTACATATAAGTACGTCTAAATACGTGAAAGTACGTGGAAATATGTGTAAGTGCGTGGTAGTCCGTGTAAGTGAATTTGAGCACATTCAAGTACGTGTAACTATATGTAACTTCACTTAAACACGTAGCAAGCCGGCAAAGCGGTGACAACATTGGCCATGTGTGGAAGGCGGACATGGCGGGATATGGTGTTTGGGGTAGTGTACTGAATGATTTTATTCAAAGTGATGTGCTCCAATGTGCAATACAAAAACTAGGGACGACCTAGCAATATCTTTTCCAAATGGGAGCAACGGAGCGGCAATCCTCGGAATGGGAGCAACGTGGGAATGTTTAAGTGAGAATTGGGACAGCTTGTAAGTCATCCCGTGGAGAACGGCCTAGTTTTGTTCTACCTACTGTTTCAACCTACGACTCTTCTCTTGTCTACATTCTTTCACAAAATGAGCATGGTACTCACTTATCCAATTTTCCGGATTATGAATCCGCCTCCTTCATTAGAAATAAACATGTGTCAACCAGGAGTAGTATCATTAAGTATTTAAAGGTGGCTAAAAAATACTTCTTAAATCTTGTTTGTTGGGAAGGAATGTTGAAATGCTCAAACTATGCACCACATTAAAGAGACATGCCACGTGTTTGTAATTCACGAATACTGTGTTCCGATGTGAAACTTTAATCACAAATTACCACAACTCTGAAAATTATGTGAGACATGTCCCCATGCGTTGAAAGGGACCTTGCGCGAGCCCGCTACCGCGGGGCCGAGCAAGTGCCTGCATAAAAGTAGCCCCTCAAGCATGATTCCCGCTGATGGGGTTTGAACATGTTTTACACCTACAAAACTGATGGGGTTTTGAGTGCTAAGAAAACCTTGTAATGTTGTTTTTGCTTCATTGTGACCGAGTGAAAACACACTTTTGTTTGCTTTTCCATAATGCACAAGTCCCCCAATTTTGAATACAAACCATAGTATCCCATCCCCCCCCCCCTTTCTCTTGAATTCAATTGGGCTCCGCCGGCCCTGGTACTACGGACACCCTTTGGGCATACTATAACGGGCCCTAGTAGGTGCCCGTACAATGATATAACATAGAAATCCAAAATAGGTGTTCAGTTTGGACACAAAGTGCAATGCAAACTATGCACTTTTCTTGTTAGGAGAAAAGGAAAAAGAAATGGGTCACTGCTCGATCGCGAGCAATGTCTCTAGTTCAGTCCCGCTCCAAACAGGTGGGGCAAATGAATGAATAGCGGGGGCATGCGGGGGCATCTAAAAGGCTCCTTAAACTGTGGGTCGGCTGCCCGGTTTCAGTATGATGCGATGCTTGATGGCATGATGAGGTTGTAAGGTTTTTGGAATTTCGTTGGGGAAGCCGTCCACAAAATCTCGGATGAGAGGTACAAATTCCTTGGGAACCATCGAAAATTTTATTGATGCCAGTGAGGCTCATGATGCCCATGCATCAACTGTTGCCACTTCCGCTTTGTCCATTGGCTCGACATGTACAGGCCATGCACAAGCCCCTTGTCAAATACACTACTTTGCCACGTTGAGCAGTATTGGCTGCACAAGTTGTCGATTCTCGGTTGCTATGGCTTCCTCTGTTGCTTCCACCTCTGCTACTTTCACTGTCATCTTCCGCTCCATGAACGAAAGTTCTCGCTTAGCGCCATTGATTTCCATGCAGACGTCGCCATTGTTCCAGTCAATTTGCGTATTGTGCTGGTATAGGAAATCACATCCAATGATGATTTTGTGATTTCTCATTGGACATGACCTCTAGATTCTTAGATCCCTCAAGTCTCCCACTTGTAGTTGTAGTGGTTCTCGGAGTCTCCGTATTTGTAATCTTCCATGGATGACTTTCCTTAAGACCACGAGTCCTGGCGGTGCTTTCATCACCCTCATGGCATCAAACTCCTTGTTTGAGGCCATGAATGTACCCTACGTGAAAAATCGTGCAGGTTTGGCCCAAGAACCGGGTCATTAGCTGGAAGGACAAGAAAGATACGGCCGGGCAAAGTTGGGCGGTGCGCATCCGGAAAATGGACTGGAGCACCAATTCGACCCCAACAAGGCGGAGCGATTTTCTTGCCCACTACTGTCAAAGAGCCCCTGGATGGATGCTTAGCCAATGAGAAAAGGTTCATTGGGGTCCATGAGTGCTTCAGAATGGCGGTTGGAGCTGCATTCGCAAGCAAGGGCGCTTTGAGCGACTGTGACCTCCGCTAGCAGTGCTGCCAGTTGCCGTCACGCGTGGAGCCCTCAAACGGACATAACCGAGCTGTTTCTCCATAGATTGAGGTGTTCTTTGGTGCATTGAAAATCTTGCATTGCGTACCACATGATGTACGTGTTATCTCCATGAGTGCACCTTGGTAGATGGTTTCGGAGCACCGAGGGGATTTCGGCTGGCTCATACAAGCAGGTACATAAGGAAGCCTTGGGGTTGTTCTAGGCATGCCAATCTTGCCCAAAGACTCTGTACATTGCCTCGAACTGATCTACCAAGTCTAAGGGATTCATTCCTTGCCCAATTCTCCTTGTTCTACAAGCATCACCTTGTACACATCCGTTTGGTCCTACAAGTCTTCTGTAGCGCACCTTGTGCAAACGCCGCTGGAAGAGTCGCACGGCGAGAACCTCGGTCACTAGCAACGACCTTTCTGCTAGGAGAGGGTCGTGCGACATCTCAAGGGTCGGCCCACACACCAAGGGGTCGAGGGTTGAAAGGTTTATCCCAAGGGCTCGACATGTGACTGTCACATTGGGCGCTCCTCGGTTCGGTTCACAGGTTCGGTCTGCAAACTCAACTCTCGGACCATGAGAGGCCCCTCCATCCAATACTATTGGTACCATTGTGGGACTCTTGTAACCTGGGGATTGCATTTAGCAGTATTGCCAGTTGGCCGTCCTCGTACCCCTCATCAAAATTTGTGATCTCAGAAACCCTCCATCGCGACGTGGACTGTTTAGATGGGCGATTGTTCAGCACAGATTGCTCCTCTCAGATTAAAGTCACACCTGTCACTCTTGCCCCTTGCCGTTTTCCGACTCATTTTTTTGCGACTTCCCCACCCCCCCCCCTTCTTACAAGCTGCTTGCTTTGGCAGTTTTGAGTGATATGCCCAATTGTCAGCGGATTTAGCAAGTGTGCGTGTCTCTCTGGCCGACGGCGTCCACTTCCATCGGAGTCGAAGTCCCCTGACTAATTTTTTCCATTTCCCCATTAATTTTTGTTAGGAGCTTGCCAGTCATTAGAATCCTGGATCCGAGCGTTGTAGTTGGCGTTATCAAAGTTTTCTCTTGCTGCAATCATCAGTGGTAAGTTGTTCTAGATGGCTGAAATGGCTATTGCTCACCGGATGTCTTGTTTGAGGACATTTTTATAGTGAAAACAGAATTTGTCAAGGGCGATGTCTACACGAGTGATGATCTCAATGAATCTCCACGTGTACTCTGCCACGTTGGAGTGCTAACGTAGACGTTAGAGCGTGTACCGGGTGTTTGATTTTTCTTTGAACTGTCCAAAACGTGCAAGCATGGCATGCAAAGATTTTCTCAAGTCAGATGGTGGTGTCAGCACTTCTTGCCATTGTGGGTTGATCTGCTCCAAGGGTAGAACGTCTACGGTGGACAATATGAGACGGGCACTATTGGCCGTCGATGAGGCAGCGCTAGACCCCTGCTACAGTTGGATGGCCTTTAGTTCACACCACCAGTGTAATGCCGTGACATGCAAAAGAGCGACCACGAGGTCAGTTTACTTCCGATTGTGGTTGACCCCAGCAACGGTGAAGTGCATCTCCAAGTTCGTTAGCCCCATCAAAACGGTTGGTCCTTTGGAATTTGTAGGATCGAAGTGTTGTGGAGGGGCCAAAGGAATCACGGATTCGATCGACTTGGGTGTTTCTCTCACAAGCACCACTTCTTGTGCGCTTGCGTTGCAAAGAACCTCCATGGTGACATTGAGATGTTGGAGCAGATGGCTGTTGATTGCATTGAGCATAGAGATATGGTTTGCTTGTTCCTTCTTGATCCACACTTGTCGTCCGGTGCCATGTGTCATTTTTGCTACAGATGTCGAGGCTGTCGGTAGGGGCGGCTGATTTACCGCCGTGAGATATGCGACCGGCTTTGTCGTCAAAGCCGTCGGGGTTGACCCGGCTGCCATATAGCCCGCCAGTAAAGCATTCCTTGTCGCCTTAGGGTTCGATTGCAGAGGCATGTTCTGCTTCTCAATTGCAGAAGTCGTCGCTGAAGACCCAGTGCAGGTCGTCGGGTGCGCTCGCTCGCTTCACGCCATAGTCGTTAAGTATGCGAAATCTACATGTACGGTATGCATTGACAGCTTGCGCAGGGTAGTCCAAATGATGAGTAGAGTAGTCAGATGTCTCTCCAGCATTGTTACGCTCTGATACCACGTGTTACATTAAATGGAGCATAGATGGTGAACATGTAGAAGTTGCGAGGCAGAACACGGTTTGAACATCTGGGACACTTGAGCAATTCACAACTACAGGCAAGTGTACTTTGATGACTAGTGTCAAAACAATCAAACAAACATATACAAGTGTCGAGTTACAAATGAGATATAGGCGGGGTCGTCGAGTCGATTGTGAAGGGACTGGTGTGGAGTCGCGTTATGAGTGGTCAGGTCGTGAAGCTTTGCCAAGGAACTGGGGGGGTTCAAAGATCAACGGAAAATATGCGAGATGCATCTTTATAAATCGCGATGTATCTTGATGTGTTGAGAAGTTGAACGAAAGGTCGTGAAACTATTGTCGATGATTCTCAAAATTGGTTGAAGTTTTCATAACATGCAAGAATGATCGCCGGAGGGCGTGGGCAGTTGGTCGTATTTCCCTAGCCTGTCGAAGTGAAAATCAAGGTCTCGACGTGCGGTGGGCTATTTGTTTAGTGAAAAAAAAATCCACTCACAAAGATTGCAGACTCGTGTACGTGTGGTACGTAACAGCCAGATCGTATATGCCCCACCCAACCAAGCCCAACCTAGAGGTGTTTGTTACTACTATCGCATGTTGTGTTGTGGGATGCAAGCTTGTAGCATTTCTACAAGTTTACTACCATGAGGGAATGGATAAACCCCGTAAGCAATGTTCTTTGTTATCATGTCCGTTGTACAGAACACAATGGCAGAAATGATGATGTAAAAGGTTGAGAGACAAGGAAGGGGTGTGGGGATATAGTCTCACCTACATGCACCCGTAGCATACGTCCAACAAATTGGTGGGAAAATACTTCAATGCAGTTGCAGGCTCATAAACATTTATCTGTTTGATGACAGTCAGAGTGGCTCATTGATTTTGCGAGTAACAAACAGAGTGAAGCATGCAGAAATAGATACTATATGAATGTGGTCATGGACAAGGGTAACACCATCGTGAAATTGGTCCTCAGGAGCTGGTCCTTGGGAGAACTATAGAAAGCATGCAAGGACGCGCCGATCAACGATAATGTTTTTGATGCAGCGTCAAGCTTCCCGACATCATAACGAGTGATATTGGTCTCAAGCCCCCAAAACCCAGGAACTTACAATTAAACACCATTTTTTTAATGACTCGTA
Organism: Penium margaritaceum; assembly: GCA_023375785.1. Classification (NCBI taxonomy): domain Eukaryota; kingdom Viridiplantae; phylum Streptophyta; class Zygnematophyceae; order Desmidiales; family Peniaceae; genus Penium; species Penium margaritaceum. The sequence goes on from SZWC01006241.1 coordinate 65,416, forward strand.
CGCTATATTCCTCCCCATGTGCTTCGAACCGTCCCGATTCGTCTTTGCTCATGGGAATTTGATCACTGTGTAATTCACAGTGCAAGCCATGCAACAAGAAGCGCAAACAAGACCACACATGTAAACTCTTGCCATTCACAACACGGTTGTGTCACGTTCATGCACAATCAACCACACACATGTGGTTTCTGTGATTATGCTATTTTGCATACAACATCCAGTGTTGATTGCATGATCTCTTGGATTTCACCAAGATTATACACGTACAATCCTTGTACGTTCTTCACAAGTGTTGGTGAGTCTTCACTGAAGACTCATCACAAGTGTGTATTGACGGCATGGTTGATGCCTTTTGGGACGTACATTGTCAATAAATTCTGACCAGTTTGGAAGAGGGTACATAGAATACACTTTCCCACATTCTGTGTGGTACGTATTGAGCAAGCTGTTGCGGTGATGCCTCCTCCCCCTTTCCAATGAGCATGCTTTTGACCAATTAATCTGGCATCCCCGCAAAAACTGTCCTGTTCAACACAACACTTCCTGTGTCATTCGGACATGCTATCTTCCAAGGGGTTGTTGCCGAGGTGGTACTTCCCTGTAATGTTATCAATACGTACAATCCAAGATCCGGAAAGCATTCCTCTTGGTTTTCAACCACGTATTCATGACCGTGCATGAGTCTAATAGACCACTTTTAGTACCTATGGGTAGGTTGGCTGAACTCAACCGAGCTCCACTTAGCCCATGGAGCTTGCATGTTAGCTTTTTCTTAGGGTTGGGAGCACCAAGATCCTAAGACATGGTTTCTGAGCACACTTAATTTTCCATTCAAACATTGCACCCATCTTTGAAGGAGGCAGCATTGGTCGTCAGGCATTGCGCAACTGTTGTCAAAATCCATTAGTGGACACGACAATGCTCCGGCCTAGATGATCTTGGTCTCAATCATCATCCTCACATTTCTGTCTAAAATGGGCACCATAGGCTGCCGCTCATGTCCCTATCACAAGCACATTGCTTTAAACTAGGTTAGCTGAGATAACGTATCTCAACAATCGTGGATCGCATCCACAAGAAAAGAGTTCATAACATGGTTTTCACCAAATGGGTGTACCATATTGACAACCCATTTGGTACAAGTTAGATGGACACCTTTCGTATGCTAATTCCATGTCTGGTGATCCCGGAACAACTGGTTCCAATATCTTTTTGCGAGTATATAATCGCGTCCGGGGTTCTATTCAAGAACCCGTCAATCAATTATGTTGCTTTAATGTGTCCTGTTGCAAAACCTTGGTCCTTTTACTCAATAGAGTATTTTTCACATGCCTTATCCGAGACACTTGTAGAGGGTATCACCCTCGCCGAAGACATCTGACAAACCACCACAATCCTTAAAATCACTGTAGCTACATCTAGAAACATATTGTACTTGCATTTGACAATGTACATCAATTAAGCCATCCCGAAAACCAAGGGACTTAAGTCGCTTCACCATTACCTTTGGGGTAAGTGAAGCGTGGGTCGACTATACTGTAGTCATTATGATCTCTCTAGGAGACTGGCTTTACTGCATTGATCTTGATATTTGTTTTTTTCTTTTCAAAACCATGATTTAGGGAATCTTTTTATTCAAGGACTGGTTTTGAGAAATCAATGATTTAGGTGGTACCTTGGAATTCGTTGAACAAAAAGGCATGATCTTGTCAAAAATGAGAACACAAGGAATGTGTTAGATTGAATGAATCAGTGAGAGCTGGGACAACTTGTGGCCTAAGTAGTAAAACAAAATGCTAAACAGCAAGTGGGGTGAGGTGAGGTGCTATGAAGGTGAGGTGGTGGGGAGCTGAGGTGGTGAGAAGGTGAGGTGGGGAGGAGGTGAGGTGTGGAGTTGATGTGGGGAGGTCAGGTGGTGGGAAGGTGAGGTGGGGAAGTGAGGTGTTGGAAAGGTGAGGTGGGGAAGTGAGGTGGTAGGAAGGTGATGTGGTGGGAAGGTGAGGTGGTGGGAAGGTGAGGTGGTGGGGAGGTGAGGTGATGGGAAGGTGAGGTTGTCCAGATTTGGGGAAAGGATAATGCGGGGCGAAGTAGCGGTGTTGCATGTCTGGGAAGAGGGACAAGGTGGGGCAGTTCCTAGATGGGATAATGCATGGAGTAGGTTTGGGGGTTAAATGGGCGGGGCAGCCCAAGAAGGGGTAAATAGGCGGGGTAGCCTTTGTGAGGGGTGAAATGGTGGGCTGGGTTTGGGATCATTGCTCATGGGGGGATTTGAACATGTGAGGCGAGTCATTGGAATCAACGTGAGAAGCAAGAGTCTCAGATTTCACTGACACACCCCTTAGAATCTTGGTGCTCACGTTGACACCCCTTGAAGGTGAGGAGGGCGAAGGCCGAGGAGAGGAAGGAGGCGGTGGTGGTCTTTGTGGGAGAGGGCCTTGGTGAAGATGTCCGCCAAGTTGGCCGCGGAGGACACGTGGCGGACGTCCAGGAGACCAGCCTGTAGTTGCTCGCAGATGTAGAAGTACCGAAGCCCGATGTGCTTGGTACGTGTGTGGAACACCGAATCCTTGGTGAGGGTGATGGTGCTGGCATTGTCGCACCACAAGCAGGGCTGAGGCTGAGGATGGCCAAGCTCGCAGAGGATGGTGCGAAGCCAGGTGGCCTCTTGTGCCGCCATGCTACCAGCGTAGAGTTCCGCCTCGCAAGAGGAAAGAGAGACAGAAGAAGATCGAGTGGATCGCCAGCTGATGAGACCCAAACCAAGGTGGAAACCATGGCCTTGGGTAGAACGGCGATCCACTTGGTCTTCTGCCCAAGAAGAGTCGATAAAACCCTTGAGAGACATGTCCAGGGATCCACCAAGAGTAAGGAAGTACGCTTGAGTGGAGTGGAGGTAGCGGAGGACCCGTTTGGCTGCACACCAGTGGTAGGTGGAGAAGCGGCCTAGTCCAACAAAGTGAGAGAGGACGCTGAGAGGGTAGGCCAGGTCAGGAAGGGTGCAGACCATGGCATACACGAGACAGCCAACCAACTCAGGAAAGGGGTCCAAGGAGGGGGTGGTGGCGGGGACAGAGGGGTCGGTGAGGCCATGCTCGGTGGAGAGAGACGTCGTCGAGCCGTTGGATTTCAGGTGTTCGAATCTGAGGAGGATGCTGTTGATGTACGTTTCTTGAGTGAGGGTGACGGTGCGGTTGGGGCGGTCCTGCCGAACCTCCATGACCGAGTAGTGGGTGAGATCACTGAGATCCTTCATGGTGAATTGATGCATGAGGGCTTCTTTGAGGGAAATGATCTCAGCGAGGTCACTAGAGGCAAGTGTCTTGTCGTCAACGTAGGCGAGAAGGAAGCAACCGGAAGAGGAAGTGCAGATGAAGAGACTAGCGTCGAACTAGGCAGCGTGGAATCCGAGAGAGATGAGAGCAGATCAGAGCTTGGAGTGCCACTCCCGGGGTGATTGCTTTAGGCCGTAGACGGGTCAATGAAGGCGGCAAACAGCGTCGGAGAGGGTGGTGGGATGACCTTTGGGAGGTTCAAGAAAGATGGCCTCATGAAGATCACCTTGAAGGAAGGCGGCAGAAACATCCATGGAGTGGAGCTCCATGTCGCAAGCGGCGGCGATGTGGAGGAGGGTGCGGAAGGTGGTGAGTTTGGCTGCGGGAGATTAGGTGTCGAATAAGTCAACGCCATGCTATTAAGAGAAACCCTTGGCAACGTACCGGGCTTTGAACTCGACGGGCTTTTCAAGGGCGACTTTGACCCGGTAGATCCACATACCCTTCACCACGTTGGTGGTAGGAGGGCGGGAAACCTCTGAGTAGGTCCCGGTGGACTGAAAGTTAGCGAGTTCACTATCCATTGCAATGCGCCACTCCGCGGCGTGAGGCCCACAAAGAGCGGGAACCAGGATGGGAGGGGAGGGAATAGTGGTGACGGAGAGGAGAAGAGTGGACAGAGGAGAGAAGACGGGGACTGAATGGTGGTGAAATTTGGGATGAGAGGGACCGTGGTGAAGCCAATGAGGAAGGGTAGCATGGGAAGTTGTGAGGGAGAGACTTCTTCGCGACGATCCTCAACGAGACCAAGGTTGCCACCGCGAGGGAGGGGTGGTTGAAGGCGGGACGAATGACGAGGGCCGGTGGAAGGGCGAGGTGGAAGCGAGGATGGGGAGGAAGGAGGGAGGGATGGAGAGGAGGATGAAGGGGAAGGAGGCCAAGACCGCGAAGCTCATGAAAGCCGATAGGGGGACTGGAAGAAGGGGCCGACCGGAGGGGTGCAGGAGGGGAAGTCAGAGGGAGAGGGGGAGGGGGAGGGGTAGG
>SZWC01006241.1:69915-84161 GCA_023375785.1 Penium margaritaceum
CAGAGGGAGAGGGGGAGGGGGAGGGGTAGGAGGAGGGGGAGGAGGGGGAGTGGGAGGGGGAGGGGGGGGAATCACGGACATAGAAGGAGAGCCAGGAGGAGAGGGAGGAGGAAGAATAGGGAATCTAGAAGGGGAGGATGGATGTGAGGTAGAGGGAGGAGGAGGGGGTGAACAGGCAATGGAGGAAGTGGGGGAAGGGCTTGGAGGAGTCGTGGAGGATGGGGTCGGGAGAGGTGGCGGATAGGGGAGGACATCAAAGTGGACCCACTCAAGAGCGGGTGTGGAGTGAGAGGTAGCGGGGAGGAAGGGGAGGATTTTTTTTTAAGGCGGCATCAATGCTATGCATATCTTGTCCGGTGGCGGGGTCAAGGAACACTTAGCCAGTCAACTTTGGAGCAAAGCCCACAAACATATGAGGGGCGGCGCATGGGTAAACCTTGGAAGTGTGTTGCTATGAGCGTTGGTACTTATTGAGGAGCACGTACGCCGTAGAACCCCACACGCAAAGATTGGAGATGTCCGGTTTCTTATCAAACCAAGCCTCCCATGGAGTAACATCCGGAAAAATAGAGGAAGGGTAGAGGTTTTGGACGCGGGAGGCGTAGCTGGGAGCATAGGCCCAACAAGATTTTGGTGCTGAAGCATGAGCGAGGAGTGTGCGGATGATGGCGAGGAGGATGCCGTTGCGGCGTTTGGCAATGCAGTTTTATATGGGTGATTCGGGAAGAGTGAGTTGATGGTCAATGCCTTGGTGGTCGCAATACTTGGAAAGGAAAGTGGAGAGGAATTCGCCTCTACGGTCGGAGCAAAGATGGAGAATGTTACGTCCAAATCGGGCGGATGCATGGTTTGCCCATGCAAGGAATGCATCCCATGCGTCGGATTTGGAGGCGAGTGGGAGTCCAGTTACAAAGCGAGTAGAGTCGTCAACGATAGTGAGGAAGTAGGAGTGACCTTGGAGAGAGGTGGGGTGAATGGGGCCGACAAGGTCAAGGTGGACCAAGTCGAGAGGCTTAGGGGCACGGGAGGGGTGAGGAGGATGGGAGGTGGCTTTGAGCTTGGTGAGGGTACAAGAGGGACAAGTGGGAGCGAGGAGAGTGGAAATAGGTGGGAGACGCAGGAGACTGATGACCATGTCCTTGGATGTGAGGCGTTGGAGGGCGGCAAAGTTCGGATGGCAAAGTCGGTGATGGTGGAGGATGAGAGGGTTGGAGATGTGACGGCACAAGCAAGTCAGGGAGGGAGAGGCGGCAAGGGCGGGTTATGAGTGAGGAGCGGAGAGGCGGTAGAGGTTGTTTGAGAGGCGGAAGGTGGTGAGATGAGAGCCGGAGGAGGAAGTGAGATGAGCTTCGGTGCCAAATGGGGGAAAGGTAATCGTGACGCCCTCTTGTTGGAGTTGGCAAACCGAGAGGAGATTGGTGCGAAGGGAGGGAACATGGAGGCCGGAGATAGATCCATGAGGGGAAGCGGGTGATGAGAGGGTGGCTTGGGAATGACACGTGGCACTCGTGGAGGTGGTGGTCCCATTGATTGTGACGGGGGAGGACAGTGGAGAGATGTGATCGAAGAGTGTGGGTTGCCGCCTTGAGTCGAGTGTTTGTTTGGTAAAGAGGGAGGGAGACACGGAGTACATCGGAAATCCTGCGTTGATGTCATGAACAAGAGGGAGGGAAGTGCTAGCTACCGGGGCCACATAGCTTACAACAGAGGGGGGCTTCCATGAAGCTTGGCAGTCGCGACGAGCCTTGAAGCGGATGTCTGCCCAACGGGGATGGTTGTTGTACTTGCGGTTGGGCGATGCCGCAAGCCACTGGTTGGTTTGGGCGTGGTCACACGTGGACTGAGGGTGGTTGAGGCCACCGCACACCGTGCCCTTGAACGGGCCATGAAGAGATGCATATTGGCACACCGGAAACTTGTTGGGGTGGATGGGTGAGGCATAGACAGAGGTGTCACCAGAACGAGGAGGCGGTGCATGGAGGTTCATCGCCGCGCCTTGGTAATCATGCTTGGTGGCAAATTTCGGGACGGCAAGGAGAGAGCCGCCCATGGCGGCAACGGAGGCCATGAAGGGAGAGTTAAGAGAAGGCGGATGGGCAGCCGGGGAGAGAAAAAAAAATAGGTAAAAAAGTGAGAAGTTTCCTTTCTTATATTTTTTGCGATGGATAGGTGGGGGGGAGGCCAGATAGGAGGGGGGCCAGAAATCTTTGGAGTGGGAGCACCGAAGGCGAAACGCTCGCGACATATGAGGTCAACAAAAATCTGGCGATGTCCGGGAGAGCCAAGGGAGAATCCACAAAACGGACTTTTTTGCGATGAAAAGGTAGAGGGAGAGTTCAACTCCAAATAGCTCCAAAAAGAATTGGAGTGAGAGGACCGAAATCGAAATTCTCACGATGGAAGTCGTGGAAAGAAAATGGTCGATGTTGAGGAAAATCCTGAGAATGGATTTCTTTTGCAGTGGAAAGGTAGATGGGGAGGTCAACTGCAATTAGCTCCAGCCAGAATTGGCTTTGAAGCGGGGACGAAGAAACGCTTGCGACGGACGTGTGCTGGAGCGAAGTTATGGCTGTGGTGGAGACGGCGGAGGAAGGCGACAGGAGGGTCACTTGAACTCTGGTACTATGTCGAGAATGAGAACACAACGAATGTGTTAGATTGAATGAATCAGTGAGAGCTGGGACAACTTGTGGCCTAAGTAGTACAACAAGAAGCTGAATAGCAAGTGGGGTGAGGTGAGGTACTATGAAGGTGAGGTGGTGGGGAGGTGAGGTGGTGAGAAGGTGAGGTGTGGAGGAGGTGAGGTGTGGAGTTGATGTGGGGAGGTCAGGTGGTGTGAAGGTGAGGTGGGGAAGTGAGGTGTTGGAAAGGTGAGGTGGGGAAGTGAGGTGGTGGGAAGGTGATGTGGTGGGAAGGTGAGGTGGTGGGGAGGTGAGGTGATGGGAAGGTGAGGTTGCCCAGATTTGGGAAAAGGATAATTCGGGGTGACGTAGCCGTGTAGCCTGTTTGGGAAGAGGGACAAGGTGGGGCAATCCCTAGATGGGATAATGCATGGAGTAGGTTTTGGGATGAATGGTTGGGATAGCCCAAGAAGGGACAAATAGGCAGGGTAGCCTTTGTGATGGGCAAAATGGTGGGCTGGGTTGGGGAACATTGCTCATGGGGGGATTTGAACCTGTGAGGTGAGTCACAGGAATCAACGTGAGAAACAAGAGTCTCAGATTTCACTGTTAGATCCTTAAAATCGACGACAACCTGTCTCGACCACCACCGATGACCGGATTTTGAGGCCGTGTCATGATGACGTGTCTTGCTTGATGCGGCAGGCCATGCCAGACAGACAGATCTGACGCGGAAGCATTGTTTCTGCGTCAAGACGTGAAGATGTGACCGGAGGTGAGATCGCTTCGACATTTGTTTCGGGCAATTTTTAGGCTTTCGAACAAATTTTTGTACTCGANTCGTTGTTTTATTTCAATGTTCATTGTGACTCGTTATGTGGTCGGTTGGACCACCAAGATGTGGATGCTAACACACTGTTAGCATAAAACCATCGGCTTATAGGTTGTTTCCATGGTCATAAGCTCTAAACACAAAAGCTAGACATCTTTGTCATCCCAACCATGTTGTAGTTTGTTTGTGGAAAACTAAGAGATCCTTACAGTACTCAAGAACTCCAAGTATAAAAGGAGCATCGTTCGTTTTCTTGGAGATGGAATTTTCACATAACTGTAGGTGAACGCATGTTATCGACATTGGTTCGCTCAACTTTGATCATCAATTTCAGAGACATGTTCACTCATCGAGTGATGATGGACGGAAGGTTTCGCCTTCAAATTTGTTCACATTTGATCTTCTGCCAATCATGTCCTACGCCAAAGAGTGACTCTTGTAGTCTTCGACCACCGCACTATGGCTTCTTAAGCCATTGAGGATTAATAGAGGAGTCTCCGTCCCTCTCTGGCGTATTTACACCCCACACTCGCAAGTATCCCTGTCTTTGTAACATGATTGACATTACAATCATATACCTTTTTATCGTCAGCACCGGTCTGGTATCCCAGTTTGTATCCATCAATCATCAAGTGAGAGGGTGTCAATGGTTTTGCCATTGAGAAGTTATTCAAGCGTATCATCCTTGACACGTTCAATCACGGACCAATGTTTGCATCTTCCATGACTAATGATGTGCAAAACATCGAAAAGACATTGATGCATCAAGCACACACTGTGTACAGGCGACGTGATGGCAATCTTCAAGGATTGAAGTCGGCATGATAACAAACCCGGTATATTTCACATCTTGTGACAGTCATAACACAGACTTAGTCATGAAATAATCATGTTTACCTTTTAACATTGTAGCGTAATGAGACAAGCGATTGATGTAGAACACGTCCTCCACCCACCAAACCACTTGTCTGGTGAGATGGTGTCGCCATTTACATCCAAAACATCGGCTGATGTCATCAGTTTGTCCAAATGTCCCAGAACTGTTGTGATAATTCAACTGTCCAACTTATCCATAACTCGATGTTGTGATCAATGCACCGACACGTAGTGGATAAAGTTTTTGTGCATATCGTACAAATTTTCTACACATGCCATGTACTCAATTTCATTACGCTGAAGTACAGCGGCATGGTTCGCATATCATGATCTATTGAATAGTGGGTTGTCTCCGGCACCACCTGTGGCCATGCAAGCCTTGCATGTTTTGGAACTGCTATGAAACCGATTGGGCTTTTGTAGCACGTTCAATCTACGGGTACAGAGGACTTCATCCACCTTTAGCATGGTCCAGGATTGAGAAAATCGTCCTCGTCACAAATGTGTTCTATCCATTAAATTTTGGTCCGTACTCCTTTTGGAAAGTCATTTCCAAACTGCTAACGGTCTGGCAATTTTTTTTACTTCCAACGGTCGTCACTGCTGGTGATGACCGAGATCGTTTTTGTTACACCATTTGGACATACAAATGATTACCACAACCATCTGTGATTGTTTCGAGTCATGTCTGTCGGTCATCCATTTGAAGAGTTTGACAGCATGACCATCTTCGACTTCGTTGAAATGCCCTACAAATGTCAAATGGAGTGCTTCCAGGGCTTCAAATAATGTGCTTGACACTCTTACTCATAGAACCACTTCATGCATAGGTTTAACAGTTTCGTTTGGTGGTCTATAGCAAGCTAGAATGACTAGGTAACAAGTTTGCTAGTTCTTGTTAGTTGATACAACAGAGTACAATCGGCATCCATGTTATCCTTGCAATTGGAATCTTTTAACATGTGTTGTACCATTAGCACTAGCATGACTAGTCTAATTGGAGCTCGTGGCCATAGTGCGTTCGGCACTCGCATCAGTGGTGGATTCTCCACCCATCACAAATATGCAACCTGCAGCTTTTGTCAATCGTGCAATCGGAGTTTACGACAATGGTGCATTCAACACTGGTGTCATCATTTTAACCAAAGCACCCCTCGACCATGCATTTTACATCACAATTATTGTGTGTTCAGCACTCTCTTGAATGCTATGATTGCATTTCGATGTTGATCATATTCAATGTGAAACCGGAACTTGTCCATCGACCATTGTGCGTGGGTTTTCACCATTGTGTGTATGTTGAGTGCGTTTGGCACTTACATTCTTATTTGTGAAAATCCACTAAAGAACAACTTACCATGCATCATTGGTGCAATTGAAACCCACGTGGATATGCAAACGCCATTTGTTTTGTTCAAAGTTCCATAGACCATGAGCAGTGCGTTTGGCACTGGCATTACGGGTGCTTTCAGCATCCATGATTAAAGTGCAGCTGGCACTTTTTAGTGGCGTGTTTGACACCGACAAGAACAAATTCGACCAGCATTGGTGCTGTTGCTGGCAGTGCAGTGGGAACTTAGGTCAATGGTGTGGTCGATGCCCGTATCGACACTCCTCTTTGTGGAGCCCGCACCTTTTACATTGTTGCAGTCAGTGGATGCAACACTGATTGGTCGCAGCACGTTCGGTGCTTTGAATGTTTTTCATTGAAAATTCATCTCGATGCACGCCATCGTTGTCCATTTTGCAACCTGGTGCACACTGGGTTGTTTTGTGCAAACAGAATTGTAAGGCACATGTGCAATTCACACTATGCCATGTCGTGGGTTTTAACCATCACCCCTTCCGAGTTTTTTTTTTCATGATCCACCCCAAACTTTGAGGTTAGTCCATGTTTTTTTGGGGGACACGACGAGTTCTCACATCGGTTGAGAGCAAATTCCACACTCCACCAGTTGGGCGGCATTCGATTGTGCTCTCGGGCTAACTCTTCAACTGTCGAAAGTCGCCCGTCCATCGGGCGATGTTTTGTCCAAAATGTTGAAATTTTTTGTCGTTCCCATCGTTTGATCGACGGTCGATGATTGATATGAGACACAACAAACGGAGGGATTGAGTACAAATCAAAACATTTGCAAAAGTCTAGCTCTGATGCCAACGTAACAACTGTGGGCTGATTTGCGACTAACTATGGAACCAAATTGTAGGCCCTCAGGATAGTCAGTCCAAGAAGGAGGGGCAAATGGTCGTCTCAGCCATTTTGGCTGAGACAAACCGTGCCACCAACGGACAGGGTCGTCATGGGGCTATTTTGTAAACATGCAACGTAAAACCCTGTCGTTCCACATAACACATCCACGTGGGAACAGGACCCTAGCGGCCAACTAGAGGGGAGGAGTGACGCAATGGATCTTCCATTGTGGCACTCCTCTTGCCCTGAATCTGGTACATGGACCAAATCTGGACTAGATTCAAACTAGAATTTAGCCCGAGGTTNGTAGGCCCTCAGGATAGTCAGTCCAAGAAGGAGGGGCAAATGGTCGTCTCAGCCATTTTGGCTGAGACAAACCGTGCCACCAACGGACAGGGTCGTCATGGGGCTATTTTGTAAACATGCAACGTAAAACCCTGTCGTTCCACATAACACATCCACGTGGGAACAGGACCCTAGCGGCCAACTAGAGGGGAGGAGTGACGCAATGGATCTTCCATTGTGGCACTCCTCTTGCCCTGAATCTGGTACATGGACCAAATCTGGACTAGATTCAAACTAGAATTTAGCCCGAGGTTATTTTTTGGACCTTGAACCGTCAAGATATCGGTCTCAATGCCCCCAAAACCCAAGAATTTATCACTAAGTTCTCGGGTTAACACACAGTAGTATTTAGTTTTTCTCGTGAAAATGACTCATACGCTACAACCCTGTACACTTTTCTCGGTATAACAAATTGTAAAATCTGTTTGAAGTTGATATCATGTCAAAGATTTTAGGTCTCACAGAAACGCGCCATAGTAATGTCCTAGTTAGAATGGGGGCAAGACAGAATACCCTGCCTAATTCTAGTATACCCACTATTTGGATCTCTGATGTTTCTCTTGGCCAATACTTGCACAAAATGAAAATGGCACTCATATTACAGAAAAAAAAATTCCTGTACCCACTTTTCCCGGAGCGCTTACGATCGTGCGTGTCGTGGCCAGTATTGGCAAGGGATTCATGCAACACTGGTCTAAAAGGTTTTTTTTGTGGAAATGTGTGTACGCCACATTTCTTGTTTAAAGTTGTGTTGTTTGCAGGTGATATTTAAAACGAGCCTATGTTCATTGCTCCTTTATGTGACCAAATTTCAAGTTTTTGTTCTTGTACTAACAATTAGTTGCATTTTTTGTATGTAAACCACTGAGGTCGTCATTTATGTCCGCTCAAGAATACAATTTTTTTGTTATTGTTGGACATATGCCACTGGTCTTTTGTGTACAAAATAATCACATGACCGTGGCCGTCCACGGTTGCGTTATGTGTCGTTCGCAACGTGAACAAGCAGAAAAGTCCTTGAATGCGCCTGACGACCCATTCGAGGACTGTTTCGCTCGTTCGATACGTGAACGAGCGAAACAGTCCACGGGGCGCCACTCTTCATGATGCGACCCCCCATTTTGCACACCATGCAATGACGAGTTACACGATGGAGGATTACAAAGGTGCGATGGTCGAGCAAGTGACTTTTTTTTTATGTTGATAGCACACGACACTGCACGTCGATATCGCGGAAGCGAGGCCTTCTATGTTTCTTGATCATCGCAATCGCTCGCAAGTAGTGGAGAAGCAGAAATGAGAAAGAGGATCGGCGGTTGTACGATCACGTGGTTGAATGGATCATGGAAAATTAGGTTTGCAAAGTGACATATACCATCCGAAGTCTCTTTTCCTTTTTTTTTATGACTTTACTTTTCAGAATGCTTTGCAAAGAGAAACACGAGGTTTGTTACAATGGAGAAAAAACCAGCCCGGAACACTTTTCTTGTTGTTGATTGGATGATGGGTACAAATACAGCGGTGCCCATCGTTTGGGTCAACAGATCAGCGATGTCCGTTGCAAAAAACGGAAATTCAGTGGTGCCCATAGCTGTAAACGATACGTCAACAGTGTCCATAGTCCATAATGAAATGATAGCGGTGCCCATGTTTTACATTGTGCGAGCAGAAAATGAATAACATGACAACTATATCCACTCTTCGCTCGAAGTATCCATTCATGAACAACCTGCGTGTCCTAAACAAATGTCGCATGTTGACAGGCTGTCTTGACAGCCTGTGGTTTGTTTCTTTGTGTACTGTTGTGCCCTGGCGCCGACGTTTGCGCATCCAACGGAAGAGGACAGTGCAATCGCCAACGAAGGGTGGCAGAAAGGACGCAACCAGTGGCAATGAGATATTGTGCATGGTGGAATTTGGCAACGCCGTGCGCACCATGAATGGACCTCGTCGCAGACTGGTATGTTACCTTGCAAACCTTTTGGGAGTTAGATATACGGTTTCTGGTCATAACTGTCGCTTTATCATATTGCTTTGTGGTTATGTTGTGTGTTTTCTACATGGCATCGTTATGGCCATTCCTGTGTTAGTTCCGTGAGACATATGGGCATGGTTGTTTTGACCTGTACAGGTATGGTGTTGCACATTGGTTGAATGTATGACTGTCAGAGTGTGTTGGAAATGTTCTTCTCCACATAGCCTCCATCACATTGTACATGCATGTTGAGTACATGATGATTATCGTATTTTTTACGGGGCATGGGTGCATTAACATGGTTTGAGAAATTGATACAGCTATTGTTTATTGCATGGGTATGGGATGTCATTCTTTCAATGGACATAATTGTCATGTTAACAAATTACTACATCTCTTCAAAGAGCCAGGAAGAAGCACTACTACTCAGACAACTCTGCATCCAACCACTTTTGATCCAGGACACTACAGAACCAGAGCCTCTGGCACACCGCACATCCACATCTCTGCCATCTCTAATAGGGTATTGCATACAATAAAATATCCTCATCCTCTTCATGTGGGTCGACCCCTTTGTCTTCTTCGTCTTCTTCTTCATAGAAAATGTCCTCCATGTGCACGTTATCTGATTCTACATCACTTGTACAGCCATCCATTGGACAGTCAGCATTGTATGTGGCGGTACACTGGCACATCCCTACAATCTTGTAGTTCTTGGCTGCCACAAATATGAATAGAGTGTCTCGCACACCAATGTTGCACCCAGTTTTGAGAGAAAGACCATGGACAAGTCAAGTGGATCACATGAAGTCATGTTTGAACTTCCTTGGCCAAGTGCTTAGACAAAAGAGATAGTTTATTCAAAGGGAATGATATGTACCATTTTTAGATCTTTTTTATTTTTTCTTGTGAATGAGTTTCAACATACATGGAAATTGGAAATCATTCATCACATGAGAAGTATTAAGAAGTTGAACTCTAATAGAAGCTGACTTCTACAAACCTACCAACCTAACTACACACAATGGACACTAGTATAATGGCGGAGTGCAACTCCGGGACACTTGTAATATGGCATGCACCTCCTCCATAGGGGCTGGTCTTCAAAGAGCTCTGAAACTCGCACACATGGAAACGAACAAGAGGGGGAAATATGACTTAGGAACATGCTTTACAAAAATGCTTTAACATGAAAACATTTTTGCGGGAATGCAAACTAAGACACTGGAGGTTGAAGAACTGAGGCTAACTCACCTCATGCTGAAAGAACGGTTGATGTTGTTGACCTCCTCGTGGAAAGCCATCCATCCCTCCTCACAATCCTCTACATCACCGTGGTGGACCCCTTCAATCCCACAAGAGACGAAGATGGGGTCGACTACTTCATCATGTCGGTCGACCCCTTCGTCTGCTTCCTCTTCCTCCTCTTCCCCCTCTTCCCCCTCCTCCTTCTCATCTAACTCCCCTTGTCCTCCTCCTCCCCCTCCTTCTTGTCCGAATCTGCCTCATCATCAACAAGGGGAATTCCTCCGCCTCATCCCTGGAGTACCCCATGGCGTCCACATTCGAATTGCAGAATACCCTCATGCAACGCTCTGCCTCAATCTGTGTAACGCGTGCGGCTGCCATCTACTCAAGATTTGGGGCCCCTATTCTAGGGCATTCATGACGCACGTGGCCTTGCTTCCCACAACGCGCACAGATGCGTGGCTTCTTCACCTTTGCGTACCAGTCCAGTCTCATTGTGGCTAGACGCCCGCGCCCGCGATGTGGGCCGGGCTACAACCACTTCATTTCAGTCGGCTTCACAAGCTTCACCTTTGGCAGGGGGAACGAGGCGTTGTACATGTGTTTGTAGCGGAGGTTGAGGTAGCCAAAATCCACGTACGCCATGGGATTCATGGCATTCTCTAGCAGAAGACCACAAGTATGTGGGCATGGCATCCCACACTCACGCTACCTTTTGCATGAGCACTATTTGGTGTGGATGTTCACGTCACGTGGAGTGCCGTTTGGGTGCACAACAATGTCGCTTGTCTAATGTGCCATGTCTTCCCCGTCGAGGTCCAGGCTATACTCTCGGCTATGGACACAACTGCTTTTCACCTTCAGGTAAATAACCCGCGCAACGTTGCCCTTAGCGTCATGAGCCATCTTGCTCCGGATGTTCCAGAGTCTCTACACAAAGACTTGGAGGTGTACAAAGCAGAAGTACGAGTACATTTTCCGGAGCTCAAAAAGCTAACCATTGAGTGACTCCGTGGCGTTGCTCATGGTGTGTCTACTACAAGGTACAAGGCAGAAAAGTCTGCTCCATCGTTCCTTGGGGATGCCTGGCTCCCCATGACCACCAAGCAGGTAGTCCATGGCCCCTAGAGCTGAACGGCGCATCTAGGATAGGCAGGTATCCCAGTCCTCCTTTGTTGTCACGCGAGCATGGTTCCATAATTGAGAGCCTGACGTGCCCTGACACTATGATTGCACGTCCTGAATGAGCTCCCAGGTGTAGTTTATGTGCCTTGCACCGGGCAGTTTGGCCTCCACCGCACTCTCCAAGCCTTTCTCACAGTCTGAGATGACCGTGGTTCTAGCCTGTGCCGGCAGTTGGGTATGCTGTTGACACAAGCTCGTAAAACCACGTCCAATTAGGCTCGTCCTCTCCAGACACCAAGGCGTACACCATGGGCATGGCGTTATTGTTGGCGTCAGAAAATTGCATAATGAGTAAGACTCTCTTGTATCCATTCTTAAGATGGGTCCCTTCCATGACGAGGACACGCCGAGTGTGCTCGAAACCTCTGGGATCGGGTCTTGATACAGCAAACACCCTGTCAAACGTGCCACTTTTTTGGTCCTTCTTTGCCTTTGCAATGGCCAGCGGGTCTACCTTTGTGAGCTGCATGAAAGAGCTGGTTTCACAGTTAGTGGGATACCTCATCCACGAACATAGAAAAAGGTGAGATGAAATACCATGAAAACATCAAAGAAAAGAAAGCAACATACCACATCAACGTATCCTCGGAACATGTTCCACGATTCCCCCTTCTTGCCGTACATCTTTTCCTGCCAGGCCTTCTTGACGCGGTATAGGATTGTGTAAAGGACTTTCTTCACCTTCCTGATGATTTCCTGCAGTGCCTTTGGTGTTGCCAACGGGTCCTTTGTAAGGGTGCTTTGGACGTGCCGTGCACCCCATCGCGTGGAGCGTACTGAGTTACCCCGTCTAACTCCAAGGTCACAGAAGTGGCCGTATGTGAACGACGTGATCCTGAAGGAAACAAACATCTTGCTGAACGCTACATAAAACTATCCATGGGCATTTCTTGGCGACGTAATGCTTGCAGCGCACCACAAAGTGCGTGTGATTGCTCTTCATCCACCTCAGCAACATGCGTTTGTCAACCGCGTCCTCTCCACAGCAGCTTTGCACGCGGCCATGGTCTTAACGGATGAGCCACCGGGGAAGTCAACTGCAGCCTTCCGCTTCTTCGGGGCTACAGATTCCAGGGTCGGCTTGGCAAAGTTGTGTGAGGCAGCCTTCGCCTTGGCGTTGGCTGCCTTGGCGTCATCGTTGGACACGACGGACAGGCCCTAACTCGACTGCGCTCGACCACCTACACGCCACATCATGAGAGGAGCCTCAGTTGATGAGTGTGGAGCCTCGTTGACCGTAGTGCGCAGAGCATCGTTGTCTGCGCGAGGAGGAGACTGTCGCATCAAGCAAGGTTCATCGATCACGTCGTCGTCACTGTTGTTGGGTGGAAACCAGGATGATGTGACAGCTCCAACTGTTTACTACGTGACCCCTGCCATCAGGAGAAAACCTGGGTACCTCGTGTAGAGAACATGGCACCAAATAACTTGGATACCCCCATTTCGTCTCCCATGCGCGTTTAACCAAGGCCTCGTGAAGGGGTGCAAGATCATCCACGATGAGCTACACCACTTTGGCCAACAAGGCTAGAACCCTCCACAACGTGCATGCCTCACTCTAGAAAACATATTTTTCCACTGTAGGAGTGAGAGCAGCCGAGGGACTCGCATGGTAGCCGTGCATCATGGGAGGTACATTACGATTTGGGAAACTGGCAGTGTTTCCAATGAGACGTGTTGTCAAATCATAAAAGAATCCGCGCAAAGCCAGGGACACATTCTAGGAAAACCAATGTGCGAGCCAACAAACTTCCAAGAGCCTTCAATCACATCAGTTGGGTGATGTAATCAGCCATATGGTGTGCAGCGAGTAGGTGCGAGCCGAAATCCTTGCAATATGAAATGTCATATCCCCTTGAAAATGGCGTCAGAACCTTATCGAACCAAGTGGATTGCACTCCATATTACGCATACGTTGGCCGACAATGCACTAGAGATTCGTCTCATCACCGGTGTTTAAATCCATCTCAAGTCTGTTGAAAACATGAAATGTATGTCTCCCATGCCCATGACGTACACTAACCGAGGGCATAGCTGTCATTTTGTTTTCGACTATGGGCACCGCTGTCATTTTGTTTCCCACCGTGGACACCACAGAAAAATCAGTTTTGACTATTGACATCACCGTCTTTTCGTTTTCAAGTATGGAAACCGCTGGTCTATCGACCCAAACGATGGGTATACGACAACATCATCCTTGGATTATCCTATAGCTTAAGTGTTGTCACCAAAACATGATCTGTTATGTTGACCAACAATCCTTTTGAAAAACGTCAATGGAAGTGTAACACATTGTTTGTTTGTCCATTGACAGTACCCTTTGTCCACTTCAAGACAAGAAGATGCATACTACCAGTTTCCACTCTTCATTTTGAGGAAAACCGGTGTGCGCACTTGGGACATAGGTGAACTTGCATCCATTTTGTAACTGCAAATCCGTTTTCTGAGGTGCACACTGAGCAGCGGCCCAACCATGTGACGATTGCGCATATCAAAAAATGCATGTGGCCGATCGCACGGTGCATTGCACGCCGGAAAAAAACAGAAGCAAGGCTGACGATGTTGTCCCCATTCTCCCCCCTAGATCAAGGTCTCTCAAGCAAAGCAAATTTTGTAAAAACAACTAGGACGGAGTAGTAATATACCCATTGTTTTGGTTGATGGATCAATGGTGTCCATAGTTGAAAACGGAAAGACGACAAAGTGCATAGTCGAAAACGGAAAGATGGCGCTGTCCATAGTTGCGAACAAAATGACAGCGGTGCCCATGTTTTGCATCATGCAAGAGAAAATAGGCATGGCTGATATATGTTTCATGTATACAGCACATTTGACATGGACTTTTAATTCAAGCTTCGCCAGTCATCGCGAGCTCGCAGGAGGAGTTTTGCGGCGAAACCTCCCTGCAAGCTCACGATGACCCTGCCAAACCCCCCGTTAAAACTAGGGGGTTTGTCGTCGGTTTGGGGGGGG
>SZWC01006241.1:92148-106584 GCA_023375785.1 Penium margaritaceum
CTCTCTCTCTCTACCTTCATCTATATCTCACACCCTTTGTTGTGATTTCTGACATTCATGTCAACCTGTACAGCTTACTGTGACCACTCGGCCATGTCCATGCTCGTGTAGATCCCTGATGCAGACTCAGGCGGCACCAGGGCGTCGTCTGGTGGTGGACTACCAGCTCGAAGCTGATCGACGGTCGCCCAAGAGTCCTGGATGCTGCCTAGAACCTTCTATAGATTTTCTGTAGCTTGTAGGATTTTATCGGTGGACTGGCTGTGGGCCCAATTTGCATGTTTTTGCATTGTGTGTCCACCGTTTGTTACTGGATGCATCCATGTGAGCAGTTGTAGCGTCCGGCTTGAAAATTCTGCACGTGTAGTTACAGATGGCGTAGCAATCTGACTTGTCCGGTGTAGGACTAGCAGCTCGCGGCGGCGACCGCGAGCACTGGCAGTGCGTAGCGGCGGCAGCAGCTCATAGTAGCGGCGGCATCAACAACCGCTAACGGTAACAGCAGCGTAGCAGCTGAGAGTTTGCGTGGAAGCTTCCTAGCGACATAGCCGCCGACTAGGCGTCAGTGCCTGGTCAGACGGTGACGACAGTCACAAGTTGCGCACACAACGGCAAGGGTCTGGCTAGGAGACACAAGGCAAAGTGTCAGAATGCTTCAATAGTGTTTGCAGAGAGAAATGAAAAATGACACGTCCATGGCATAAGTACCTGCCGCAGCGCATGGCGGGTGTCACACACGGCACTGCAAGATCTGTCCTAAAACCGGCACAAAACCACTGTTTTGGTTGTAGCTCTGCAGAGACATATCAAAACACTACCCCGTCTGAACCTAGACGTGCAAAATCAAAATTCGGACGCTACGACTGGTCACATGCATGCATCCGGAATAAAAAACTGGACACACAATACACAAACATGTAAACTGCGCCCACGACCAGTCCACCGATAAACTCCTGTGTGCTGCAGGAGGTCCAGGGTAGCGTCCAGAGCTCTGGAACAGTCGTCAATCAACTCCAGGCTGGTAGTCCGCCACCACATGACGCACCGGTGCCACCAGGGTCCGCATTAGGGATCTGCACGAGTATGGACAAGACCGAGTGGTCATAGTAAACTGTACAGGTCGACAGGAATATCACAAATCACAACACTCCTCCATGACCCGATGGTACGCATGTCCATACGCATGCAATACTGAGCCAAGTACAACAACTGGTACAACAAAAAATGTGACACAAACACAGTCACACCCCACACTCAACCACTCTCAGGCAAGGGGTGAAGTCCAACAGAACGAATGGCCACTAGGAACTTTCCGCGTGCTAGTGCCTTCCTCAAGAAGTCACCACGCTGCATTTCAGTGCCAACCCAAGTGACGGAGATCACGTGTCGCTCCACCAGATCATGCACAAAATGATGCTCAACCACAATGTTCTTGGTGCGAGTTCTCCGCAATGGCAAGAGCACTCTGGTTGTCGCAACGAAGCACAATGGCGGGTATTGACTAGCCAAGCTCAAGAAACAGGCGCTGCAGCCATACCACTGCACCCAGAGCAACGCACTCTGCCACTGATGAACTATGTGCAATAGAGCCCTGCTTTCCCATGCGCCAGGACAATGTGGTCCCACCGAGCAGGAAGACGTAACCTGTGCGATTGTGTCCATCTGGACCCCAAACCCAGTCGCTGTCGGTGTAGCCATCAGGGACCACCGAACACTGCCGGCGAAAGCAGAGTCCAAGGTACGGTGTGGAGACCACGTACCTCACCACTCGCATAGGCGCGTGAAGGGCTCTAACACGTGGAGTTTGCAAAAACTGGACAAGGAGGTAGACAACAAATGCGATGTCAGGACGTGTTGTAGTGGCTAGGTACATCAGAGATCCAATGAGACGGAGGTACAGGGTTACATCCACTGTCTCCCCCAGTTGTGTGGGATCGTCCACCTTTGGGACATTCTACCTATCAGGCGTGAGAGGTGTGGAAGCCGTGGGCACTGCACCAAGAAGGTCGCTGAAGCGCTCCCCCACAAAACGTGCGTATCGGACCTTATGCAGTAGTAGAGTACAACGTCTGCGGTCTCGCACGATCTCCATGCCAAGAAACACCGCTGCAAGACCAAGGTCCTTCATCCTATAGGCAGTCTAAAAGACAGCCTTGGCCTCCTTCACGGCCTCCAGTGAAGGAGACGCGGTCAGAAGGTCGTCGATATAGACAAGGATGGCGATGAATTTCTCAGGCGTCCGTAGGAGAAAGAGAGAGGGATCTACCTCGCTCTGTACATATCCCGCACGAGTCAGGGTGCCAGTTATCTCCTGGTTCCAACAGCGAGGAGACTTCTTGAGGCCATACAAGGACTTGCGCAAGCGCCAGACCTTGTCACTGTCCTCAAAGCCGGGTGGCTGAGCCACGTAAATCTCCTCATCCAGAGAGCCATGGATTAACGCATTGTTCACATCCATCTGGTGTAGTTCCCAATCATGTTGAGCCACTACACCAAACAGAGCTCAAGCTGAGGTCATGCGGCCGACAGAGGCAAAGGTGTCAGTGTAATCGATGCCCTCAATATGAGAGTACCCCTTGACGACCAAGCGAGGCTTGTGGCGTTCCAGTGAGCCATCCGGATTCACTTTCTTGCGAAAGACCCACTTGACCTGAATAACCTTCCTCCCAGGTGGAAGGTCGACTAGCTTGTAAACTCCGTGCTCCTGGATGGCGCAAAGCTCAGCCTCACAGGCAACACGCCAAGCGTTAGCATCATGTGACAAGAGAGCTTCCCTTAGTGTGCCTGGATCAAACGCCATGGAGGGAGAGCTCTACGTGGCAAGAGCGCACACCTCAGTACTAGGTCTGACGACCACAAGATCGGCTACTGTATCACAATTGATGTGAAATTTGCGAGTGACGAGGTCGTACCTTACGGGACACACTGGATGTACCTCTGTATGCTCAGTGCGGACACTCAAACCTATGGCCTTTCTGCCGGGATCACCAATCGCGATGCTACGAGCGGAGTGCCTCGGTGCGGGACCAGACACTGGCTGAGCTCCAGAGTCCAATGGTCGAAGACGACGGCCAGGCTCACGGGAGTAACCCGGGCTCGAGGGGTGCACCTCATGCTCAAGAACGGGCACAATCGTAGTTGGAGAGGGCTGAGGCAAGGGAGCTGGTGATGCCGTGCGAGGAGATGCGGATGTGGGCGACACGGGAGTCGGTGTGACAGTAGGAGCAGGTGAGGTAGGTCCACGCACAGAGGTAGGATTGCCAACGAACACGGGTATGGTCACACGAGTACGCACGGGTACAGAGTTTTGGATACCTGTGGGGTGTGAGGGGACAAGAGTCGAAGCCGGCGGTGCTGGAAAGATCTCTGGACCGACAGCAATGATTGCTAGGTCATCAAGATCCGGAGAAGTGGAGGGAGCTCGAACGGATACATCAGCCTGGCGAGCGGTGCTCGCAGGCGCAGACTCCCCCAACCATCGAGAAACCTCACACGTGGGAACATGTGACGGACAGCGACGTAATCAAAGTCAGATCACGGTAGGTGAGGGCCTAAAGAAGAGTGCATTCGGCACTCAACAATGCGACGACGAGCAGGGTCCCAGAAACACCATGCCTTCGACCGTGGGGAGATGCCGACGAAGGTACACAAGCGATCCCGCGGTGACACCTTGGACCCCTGCTGGTCCTTGATGTACCACACAGAAGCCAAGGATCCCCAGACGCGAGCGAGGCGCAAGTCAGCACAGTGGCCAAACCAGAGCTCATACGGTGTGACGTGGTCCATAAGAGGAACGTGCAGGAGGTGGTTCCAGACCCAAGTCATGTAGGCGAAGCCTTCAAAAGCGAAGGACTCTAGAAGACCGCACTTAGACCGCATAGCGTGAACTACATCCTCCATGGTGCGGTTCCAACTCTCAGAAACACTGGTCTGGTGAGGAGTAGCAAGAGCAGAGACCTGGTGAAAAATCTTGTGCTCGGCGAAGAAGCTGTCCATCTCGCCAAGAAACTCGCCGCCGCAATCCGAGCGGAAGGTGTGCTGCGTGTGGCGGGACAGACGCTCAGCCATCGCTAACCAGAGGCAAACCGTGAGAGCGGTGTCACTATTCTCGCGCAGGCTGTAGACCCACAGCATCCGGGTGGAGTCATCAGTCAGGGTCAGGACGTATCGACCCTGATCGGACAAAGACTCGACAGGTAGGGGACCAAGAAGGTCCGAATGGACTAACTCGAGAGGGCAAAATGCGCCTGAACGGGAGTCAGGGTAGGTGCAACGATGCATCTTACCCTGAGCATAGAATAGATTGTCAGTCTTGGGCAGTTTCTCGAAAGAAGCCGCGTCAAGACCGAGAGCGGGCTGTGTCGGAATGAGCTTTGACACAGTATCGGAGCCTACATGACATAGGCGGCGATGAAGCAATCGCTGGTGCTCAGGAAACAGAACACCGGTGACAAAAACACAAGCAGAAGAGGAGGGGGAGCAAGGAGGAGATG
This sequence comes from Penium margaritaceum, assembly GCA_023375785.1. Classification (NCBI taxonomy): domain Eukaryota; kingdom Viridiplantae; phylum Streptophyta; class Zygnematophyceae; order Desmidiales; family Peniaceae; genus Penium; species Penium margaritaceum. The sequence continues at coordinate 96,642 of SZWC01006241.1, forward strand.
TCCGAGAGACACAATACAGGTCATCCACAACAGAGGCATGAAGAACAACGCTACGAGTGTCAATGGAAGTCACAATCGCGGACTCTGCAGTGTGCTCCACAGAGAGTCCAATTAGTGTACAAGCACGTACAGAAAGCAAACTAAGCTCGAGGTCAGGCACAAAGAGCACCTCGGAAAGATATAGGGGGCCAGACGGACCATTGAAACATACGACCCCAACACCCTGGACTAGCAATGATTGACCAAAGCCTGTGCAGACGGAACCAACAGGTGCAACACGGCCGAGAACAACAAAATCAGTACCACGACAGGTCATGTGATGAGTGGCACCAGAGTCAATGATCCAAGTGCCACCGGAATCACGACTAGAGGATGTCACTCTACAGCGGGCAATGGAATACTTGGCCTCAGACGGACACTGGGCAGCAGGTGGGGAAGAACGACGAAGGGCAAAAAGGTGAGACTTATGAATCCAGTCCGTATAGTCAGGCCCATTGTCATCACATGCCGACTATGCCCCCCCCCCACAAGGTTCATCCCAAGCCACAAGAATAGACAATTACACAGTGTGTGAACCACCCGGCTGTGACAACACACTCGCACCTCCCTGAAAGCGAAGTGCAAGAAGGTGTCGGAGCTCGGCGATGGTCCGGTCACGTGGGTCTTGAACGCCGTTGGCCGCCGGTGGTGAGGCGGGAACTGCTGCGGTCATGGTCGCCGCGCGCCCGGAGGATATGTTGCACGACGTAGATTGTAGTGCGTGCAGAGCCTGGAGCCCACGAGTAATCCGCGCCCAGTCAAGCGGCTACTGGCACTGGGTGTAGCAATGGGCACCTCCACAGCTGTAGCAGTGAACGGAGCATCCACTACTACTGCACGATGACGGCTGTTGCTGCGACTGCTGCTAGCTCAAGCCGTGCCTCCGTTGCCCCTTCTTCCCCTGTGTTGCTGCCGCAACACCCTGTGTCTGATTCGGTGTAGTCGGGGTGGAAGGGGAGGAGGAGGACGTGACAGAGGATGGAGAAGGAGTCTGCAGGAGGGGCGTCGATGGTGATGCAATGACTGCTACAGCAATGGAGGTCTCCTGATGAGCCCCAGCTGCCTCACGGGCGGAAGTCACCTTGAGGAAGAGCTGGTGCGCCCAGGGAAGAAGTTGTAGTGAAGCCGAAAAAGGCTCGAGCACGGCATCGCTGTACCTCATGAAGATGTCTGTGTGCTCAAGGCAAACCCTGAGCATGATCATGCGGAGCGCCTACAACTGTGTACCTCTTGAGGTCCCAAGGCCCGTGTAAATGTGTATGGCAGGTCGCCAGTAGTAGGGTGCAGGCTCGGCCGGCCCTTGACAAAGGGAGTGAAAGGCATGGATGTACACGGCGCGGGTGGCGTGTGTCTCTGCAGCAAGCAGGGACAATGCTAGGTCCCAGCCCCCGCGTGGATCAGCGCCGATGCCTATGCCCGCCTTGCCAAGGAACGAGCGGAAGTCGACGACGGTCTTGCGTGACATGGCGTAGAGAAGTGAGCGCATCGCCCTAGCTGCTATCAACACCTAAGCTCGGTCCATAGTCTGATATGGACTGTGATAGTAGGGCCACATGCCCTCTGAAGTGGCCCACACCTGAAAGAGGATCTCCCAGCAGTGAAAGCCGTCCTCGCTGACATACCGTGGGGGCAGCGTCTCGAAGTCCTTGGGTTGCCGCTCCGTTTTGAGAGCAACCACAGGCTGGGAAGGACGAGAGATGGGAAAGACGTCGGGATGAGGGAAGTCGCTAGGGTGGAGGTCCGGCGATGATCGAAACTCCGAAAAATAGGATGTGTGTGGGGACCGAGAGCTCGTCTGAAGCTGGCGGAGATGCTCATGAAGCACACGAATCTCGCGCTCGGGGGAGTCTTCCTCCATGCCTAGCATGTTTGGATCCTCGTCCCAAGGATCAAGAGGTGGCGGGTCGGCTCTAGCTGCTGCCTTCGGTGTTAGAGCTGACTGCTGTGTAGAGGGTGCGACCCCGGCCGCTCCCTCAGAAGTCTGTCGTGGAGTCGTAGAATGTCCTTGAAGAAGCTCGGTGAGTGTACGGATGGCATTAGTCTGCTCCCGCTACAGGCGACGCATCTCGTCCTACTCACTCCGCAGGTCCTCAATAGCTTGCGAACGTGGGCTCATGTTCCCTGAGGAGGAAGAAGAGGGATCTAGTACCCTTTTTCCCTTCTCGTCGGATGGAGCCATGGCGCCGCTCATTATGGGCCGAGACGTCAACGTGGTCGAATTGCAGAAATGTGAGAGTTTCTCGAGGATTTGAAACGCTAGCAACTTTTGTCCCTCCGACCAAAAATTTCACTAAGGCAAGTGCTGAAGTCAGCAGGAAGTTGCTGATGTCAGCAAGACATGATGACGTCAGCAAGGGAAAATGCTGACATCAGCTCACCTCCTTTTCCTTCTGGTCAACCTTCGTGATTTCAGCACGAGCAGGCGACTGCTCTGCAGTTGCCGCGCGAAGCTGAGCGGAGGCCCCTACGCAGCTTTGCTCAACTGCTATTGCGGCGTCAGCTGTAGCAGCAGCCGCGCTACTGCATGCGGAGCCGCCTGGCGGCTACTTGCGCCGCCGTAGCAACAGCTGTTCTCTGCCGCTGCTGCTGTTGTGCACTGCGACTGCTGCACGCTGCTGCCGCCACCACGCACTGCTGCCACTGCTACTGCTATGCTACTGCTGCCGCCGCTGCTATTGCCATTTGCTACGATGCTGCTGTGCTGCTCCCGTTGCATGCTACTTTTGTGCAACTGCCACCTCACATTCTTGCTGCCGCCGCACGCTGCTGCTGCATGTACCAATGCCAGTAGCTGCTGGCGACAACAGTCTACTGCAGCTGTCTCCTGCTGCCGCTAGCAGCTGCTGCTGTTGCAATCTCACGTAGTGATGGTGAGCGACGTCGACGGCGATACCCTGTCGTTGTCGATAATTCCCTATGGATGTGCTGTAGCGGCAACTCTCACTACTCCTGCTCTGCTGCATCTCTGCTGCGTAGCTCGGTGAGAACTGCCTCACCGCTCTCATACCATGAGAAGATATGTGGAAGCTTCCTAGCGACACAGCTGTCGACTAGGCGTCAGTGCCTGGTCAGACTGTCGGTGACGACAGTCACAAGTCATGCACACAATGGCAAGAGTCTGGCTAGGAGACACAAGGAAAAGTGTCAGAATGCTTCAATAGCATTTGGAGAGAGAAATGAGAAATGACAGGTCCATGGCATAAGTACCTGCCGCGGCGCACGGCGTATGTTGCACGTGGCAGTGCAAGATCTGTCCTTAAACCGGCCCAAAACCACTGTTTTGGCCGTAACTCTACGCACACAAATCAGAACGCTACGTCGTCTGAACCTAGACGTGTAGAATCAAAAGCCGGATGTTACGACTGGTCACATGCATGCATCTGGCATCAAACGTTGGACACACAATACAAAAACATGCAAATTGGGCCCACGGCAAGTCCACCCATAAACTCCTTTGTGTTGCAGAAAAACTGCAGGAGGTCCCGGGTAGGGTCAAGAGCTCTAGAACGGTCACCGGTGAGCTCCAAGCTGGTAGTCCACCACCACATGACGCACCGGTGCAACTTAGGTCCATATCAAGGATCACCACGAGTATGGACACGGCCGAGTGGTCATAGTAAACTGTACAGGTCGACCGAAATGTCACAATTCACAAGAGTAGCAGCAGCGTAGCAACAGCATTGTAGCTGCTGTAGTGACAGGAGCAACAGCAGCACTGCTGCGGAGCTGCGCAGAAACTACGTAGCTGTACAGAAACTGTGCAACACCATGTACGCCTGCGTGGCATTGCATAGGCTTGCACAGTCCCTGCATAGCCGCGAATTGCGCAGGCCTGTGCAGTCGCGGCGCATTCGCGAGCACGGGGCGATGAGGTCACCCCCACTGCTCACGTGAAGTTCGCCTGACCTCCCAAAAAAGTTGTTGGCACAGTAGACGCGAGCGTAAAAATGCTAGCGTTTCTTTCGCTAGCGTAAAAAACGTTGACGACATCATCGGCTGTGCTCACGTGAGCAATTTCATGGTCAAAACGTCATTTTTTCTGAACATTTCAACTCCTTGAGAAACACTCTCGGTTTCTTGTTGGGAGTGTTTTTTACGTTTAGCCCCATACTGAGCGCTGACATGGCTGCGACTGGTGACAAGGACAAAGGACCACGTGATCCCTCCTCCTCCTCCTCAGGGGTCCTGAGCGCACGCTCACAGGCTATCGATGACTTGCGAAGTCAGTAGGATGAGATACGTCGCCTACAGCAGCAGCAGACCGACGCCATCCGCACGTTCAGTGATCTTCAGTACACAGCCCCACAGCAGACCTCCGGGGGGTTTGACGGTGTCACACCTTCTACACAGTAGTTAGCATCTACACCAAGGAGAGCGTCACGGCAGGACCCACCACTTCTTGATCCTTTGGAGGAGGACCCTCACATGCTAGGCATGGAGGATGACAGTCCCGAGAGGGAGATTCGCTTTTTTTCAGGAGCATCTCCACCAGCTACATACGCATTCCAGTTCCCTCTTCTTGGAGATCCGATCCTTGTGTGAGCCCTACCTTGGTGGTTTCCTCGTCTCGGTGTCGTCCCCATCCCTCGTCTTTCCCATCCTGTGGTTGCTCTTCCTACAAAGCGGCAACCTAAGGACTTCGAGACACCGCCTCCACGATCTGTCAACGAGGACGGCTTTGATTGCTGGGAATCCCTCTTCCAGGTGTGGGCCACTTGAGAGGGGATTTGGCCCTACTACCACACTCGGTACCAGGTTACGGACCGTGCTCAGGTACTGACAACGGCTTGGGTGATGTAAGGACTCCTTTATGCTATGCATCGCGAGACTGTCGTGGACATTTACCCCTTCCATAGAGAGGCCGACACAGACGCGAATGCTGACCCACGTCGAGGCTGGGAGCTGGAATTGTCCTTGCATGCTGCAGAGACACACGCCACACGCGTAGCTCACATCCACACCTTCCACTCCCTCTGTCATGGACCTGCCGAGCCCACATCCGATTACTAGCGGCACGTCATGCGCATCTACACGCGCCTTGGGACCTGAGGAGGTACACAACTGTGGGCGCTTCGGACACTTAGGATCAGAGTTCATCTTGAGCATGCCTACATCTTCTCAGGGTATAGCGACGCCGCGCTCCAGCCCTTCTCCACCTCCATTCAGCTTCTTCCTTGGACGCATCAGCTTTTCCTCCAGGTGCATTCCACCCGTGAGGCAGCCGTCGCCCATCACGAGAGTTCACTTGCTACACTGATGATCGTGTTACCACCGACGCCTCTCTTGCAGTTCCCTTCTCCATCCTCTGGCATGCCCTCGTCTTCCCCTTCCACCCCAGCTACCCCTACATCAATGCAAGGTGTGGCAACAACAGCACAAAGGAATAAGGGCAAAACGAAGCGTGGCTCACAGCAGCAGCAGTCACCAAGCAGTAGGAGTGGACGTACTGTTCACTGCTACAACTGTAGAGGTGCTCACTGCTACATCGAGTGCCAGCAGCCGCTCGGATAGGCACGGATGACTTGCAATCTTCAGGCTATACATGCACAACAGTCTACGTTGAGCAGCATAGCCTCTGGTCACGCGACGACCACGTATGAAGCAGTTCTCGCTTTCCCACCAGTGAGAAGCGGAGACCCAGACCCCCGTGACCGCACCATCGCTAAGCTGCGTCAGCTCCTGGCACTTCGCTCTCAGGGAGTTGCGAGTGTGTCATCACAGCCGGGTTGTCCACATATCGTTTGTTCATCTATTATCGTTTCTCATGATGACTCGTGTGGGGGAGCACAGCTGGCATGTGATGATGATGGGCCTGACAATACAGATTGGATTTCTGAGTCCCACCTGTGTGCCCTTCATCATTCTTCCTCCTCTCTTGCTGAACATCCATTTGAAGCCGATTATTCCATTGTACGTTGCACAGTGACGTCCTCCAATAGTGATTCGGGTGGTACTTGGATCATCGATTTTGGTGCCACTCACCACATGACTTGTCGTCTTAGTGACCTTGTTGTCCTCAGTCTGTGGCGTCTGTTCGTTCCGTTCACACGGGCTCTGGTCAGTCCTCGCCAGTTTAGGGTGTTGGGTTTGTGTGCTTCGATGGTCCGTCTGGCCCCTTGTATCTTTCCGACGTAGTTTTTGTGCCTGACCTAGAACTCAACTTGCTCTCTGTGCATGCGTGCACTGAAATGGGACTCTCTGTGGAGCACACTGCAGACTCCGTGACAGTGACTGCTCTTGACACTCACACTATTTTCCTTTGTGCCTCTGTTGTGCATGATCTGTATCGTGTTCATCGGATCTGTTCTTCTCCTTACTCCCCTTCTCCTCTTGCTGGTGTGTTTTTCACTTGTGTCTTGTCTGCTGAGCACCAGCGCCTGCTACATCGACGTCTATGTCATGTGGACTCCAACACTATGTCGAAGCTCATTCGGACAGAGCCCGCACTCAGTCTTGACGCGGCCTCTTTCAAGAAGCCGCCCAAGACCGATTGTCTGTTCTGCGCTCTAGATAAGATGCATCGATGCACCTACCCTAACTCCCATTCACGAGCCCTTTGTCCTCTTGAGCTTGTCCATTGAGACCTTCTCGGTCCTCTTCCTGTCGAGTCTTTGTCCATTCGTGGCCGATACGTCCTAGCCCTGACCGATGACTTCATCCAAATGCGGTGGGTCTAGAGCCTGCGCCAGAAGAGTGATGCCGCTCTAGTGGTTTGTCTCTGGCTAGTGATGGCTGAGCGACAGTCTCCCCACTCGTTGCATACCTTCCGCTCAGACCGCGGTGGCAAGTTTCTTGCCAAGATGGGCAGTTTCTTTGCCGAGCGCGGGGTTCTTCACCAGGTCTCTACTCCTGCCACTCCTCAGCAAAACAGTGTCTATTAGCGTTGGAACTGCATCATGGAGGAAGCGGTTCGTGCTATGCAGTTTGAGTGCAGTCTCCTAGAATCCTGTGCCTTTGAAGGATTTGCCTACATGACGTGGGTTTGGAACCACCTTCCGCACAGTCCTCTTCCGGACCATGTTACACCTTACGAGCTTTCATTTGGCCACCGTGTCGATCTGTGTCTTGCTTGTGTCTGGGGCTCAGTGGCTTTGTGTGGTACACCAAGGAACAGCAGGGGTCCAAGGTCTTTTTGTGGGGTCGCTTGTGTGCCTTCGTCGGCATCGCCCTGCAGTCAAAGGCCTGGCATTTTTGGGCCCCAGTCATCGCATTATTGAGTCCCGCGACGTGCTGTTCTTTGAGTCTCTCACCTATCCCAACCTGACCTCGATTGTGTCGATGTCCGTCACACACGTTCCTATGTGTGAGGTTACTCGACAGATGGGGGAGCCTGAGCCTATGAGCACCTCTCATCCGGCTGATGTGTCCGTTTGAGCCCCCTCCACTTCTTGGAATCCGCCTTTTGATAACCCGGCGATCATCGCTATCGGCCCAGAGACCTCTCCCGCCCAGCCTGTCTCCTCTCCTGCTCACTCGTGTCCCACAGATGCCCATGATGTTGTCCCTCTTACCACCAGTACTCATGTGTCCGTGGGTGGTCCTACTTCCATACCCAGTCCTGCATCTCCCATCAGTTCATCAGCATCTCCTCCCATTGCATCACCTGCTCTTGTCCCTTAGTCCTCACTGGATGTGGTGGTGCCTGTCTCTTAGCCTACGGTGAGCCCTTTGAGCCCAGGCTACTGGAGTGAGCCCGGTGGTCGTCTTCGACAGAGCCCAGCAAGTGTCAGGTCCCGCACCCAAGCGCTCCACTCGTAGTGCTGCGAGTGGCGATCTCGGCACAAAGGCCCTCGGCCTGAGTGTCCGTACAGACCACACAGAGGTACATCCAGCGTGTCCTGTAGGACAAGATCTGGTCACTTGCGAGTTTTGTACTCTTTGTGATGCAGCAGCTGACCTTGTGGTCGTCAGGCCCATTTCTAAGGCATGTGCACTCGCCACGCAGAGCTCTCCCTCGTTGGCGCCTGATGCAGACACAGTAAGGGACGCCCTCTCAACAGAGGATGCAGATCCCTCTCTTCATCCGACATGCGCCTTAGCACCGCCATCCTGGTCTATGTGGATGACCTACTGATCAGGTCTCCCTGCAGGAAGGTCGTGAAGGAGGCAAAGGCAGTCCTCCAGACTGCCTATAGGATGAAGGACCTTCGTCCTGTAGTAGTGTTTCTCGGCATGGAGATCGTACGACATCGCAGGCGCCGAACGCTTCTGTTGCATCTGGTCCGATACACACGCGTTGTAGGGGAGCACTTCAATGACCTCCTTGGCGCAGTGCCCACGGCCTCCACACCTCTCACACCTGAAGGGCAGGACGCCTTGAAGGTGGAAGATCCTACACAGCTGGGGGAGAAAGTGGATGTGACCTTGTACCTCCGCCTCATCGGATCTTTGATGTACCTGGCCACTACCACACGCCCCAACATCGCTTTTGCCGTCAACCTCCTTGCACACTTTTTGCAGGCTCCACATGCTAGAGCCCTCTAGGTCGCTATGCGAGTGGTGCGGTACGTGGTTTCCATGCCGTACCTTGGACTCTCCTTTTGCTTACAGTACTTGGTGGCTCTTCACGGCTACACAAACAGCAACTGGGCCTAGAGCCCACATGGACACAGTCGCACCGGTTACGTGTTCTTGCTCAGTGGTATCGCTGTCTCCTGGCATAGTGGGAAGCAGGGTTGCATTGCACGTAGCCCGCCAAAGGCAGTGTATGTTTCTCTGGGTGCTGGGGCTGCTGAGTCAGTGTGGTTGCAACGCCTATTCCTTGAGCTCGGTCTGTCAAATCCCCACCTTGTGCTTCGCTGTGACAACAAGACTACTCTTGCCATTGCGGAGAACTCAGGTGTCAATCAAGCCTGCACAAAGCACATTGCGGTTGAGCATCACTTCGTGCGTGATCTAGTGGAGCAACACGTGATCTCCGTCATATGGATGGCACTGTCACACAGCGTGTTGAGTTCTTGGCGAAGGCACTAGCGCGCGGAAAGTTTTTGGTGGCCATTCATTCCGTTCGGCTTCGTCCCTTGCCTGAGAGTGGTTGAGTGTGGGGTGTGTCTGTGCCCGTGTCAAGACTGTGTCTGTACTCGTCGTTGCACTCGTTTTCATGTTGCACGTGCATGGACATGCATACCATCGGGTCATGCACGAGTGTTGTGATATGTGACGTTCCTGCAGACATGTACAGTTAACTGTGACCACTCGGCCGTGTCCATGCTCGTGCATATCCCTAATGCGGACCCAGGTGGCACCGGGGCGTCGTGTGGTGGTGGACTACCTGCTCGGAGCTGATCGACGGTCATCCAAGAGTCCTTATTGTTGTCTAGGACCTTTTGTAGTGTTTTGCAGCTTGTATGATTTAATCGGTGGATTGGCCGTGAACCTGATTCGCATGTCTTTGCATTGTGTGTCCACTATTTATTGTCGGATGCATGCATGTGAGCAATTGTAGCGTCTGGCTTGAGATTCAGCAAGTGTAGTTTTAGACGGCATATCATTCTCACTTGTCTACGTTGAGTTACGACCAAAACAATGGTGTTGGGCTGGTTTTAGGACAAATCTTGCACTTCCGTTTGCGACACCCTCCGTGCGTCGCGGCACGTACTTATGCCATGGACCTGTCATGTGTCAATTCTCTCTGAAAATGCTATTGAAACATTATGACACTTTGCCTTCTGTCGCCTAGCCAGACCCTTACCGCTGTGTGCACGACTTGTGGTTGTCGTCACCATCCGACCAGATACTGACGCCTAGTTGACGACAATATCGCTAGGAAGCTTCCACACATCTTCTCAGCCTTACATTCATGGAGCTCTCTACAAAATGCTCTCAACCAAGATAAGGATAAGCTTATGTGGCCCTTTCATAGAGCTCTCTCTCTCTCTCTCTCTCTCTCTCTCTCTCTCTCTCC
>SZWC01006241.1:109847-121595 GCA_023375785.1 Penium margaritaceum
TGTATATGTATATGTATATGTATATGTATATGTATATGTATATGTATATGTATCTGTATCCATATATGTATATGTATATGTATCCGTAAATGCATATGTATATGTATATGTATATGTAGATGTAGATGTAGATGTATATGTATATGTAGATGTAGATGTATATGTATATGTATTTGTATATGTATATGTATACGTATACGTATACGTATATGTATATGTATATGTATATGTATATGTATATGTATATGTATATGTATATGTATATGTATTTGTATACGTGTATGCATACAAACATGTATATGTATATGTATATGTATATGCATATGTATGTTTATATGTACACGTATGCTTATATGTATAGTTATTAGTATAATATATGTAGTGCAATTATATTGTTGTACAGAGAGATGTTAACATATTACAGGATTGTTCATTTTACTTAAGGCAAAAAAGTATGTCGCTTTTCAGTTTCAAGTTTTGTAGTATATTTGTGTTCGTTTTGTACATGAGACGTAGAATCATTTTTGTGGCTTCTCGTCATGTTATATGAGACATTAATGTATTAAGAGCGATGAGTCCTTTGTCGAGGGAGGTAGGTCTGTGTTTTGTCGAAAGCAGTGTCTGTTGGACACGGGTCCTTTGTTCCTTATTTCATTGTCAAACTCACTTTGAATCATGGTATAATATAATCAAACCCTCAAACCTATGAACCATTGGTGGTCTTGGACGGTCTCTAAACGGGCACCACGATTGCATTAATCTGGAGGAGACCGTGAAAGACCCTCAGTTTATGCGGTGTGGCCGACGATACAATCGCAGGAATGGAAAAGCCACGCAAAGAGCGATCAAAGTATCACAAACTCATTTTTTGAAGGGTTTGCGATACTTTCTTTCCGCTTTTGCTGAAGTCTCCATGTAAAAGCTGTATGGTATGCTGCGTCGACATGCCGTGTTTCTTTCGGAAATTGGATACATCGTTCATATTGTGCGAGTCTCTGGCATGGGTGTTAAAATCTGTGAACTCGTAGATATGGCATACTTATTCTGCGGTACATGGATATGGTGGATTTATCGGGAAATCGATCGGTATATGGTCACGCCCCCGCAGGCTTGCTCTTGATGCGTGCGCATGAATGGGTCGGTAAAAGACAACCTTCGGAATTTTATCGTTACACGCTTCTGGTTTGCTTCCGAAGCCGAGGTCTTTACAGTATTGACCAAACCCCCTTTAAGTGGTCTCGAATGCTTGTACTTCGAGGTAGTACGTTGAAGAAATGGGAAATGGTCGTACCAGCTGTCCGAAGAAGAGTCCCTGGTGTCTTGATCGAATGGGACAAGTGAATTGCGCTGTCACTTAAAGATTAGTTGGGGCCTATCAAGTGACGGAGAACACGCTAGTTGCACATTGTTTCAGTGTATTCGGTTTCTTTCATGTATCCAGTCTGCAGTGGTGCAATAGCTTGCTCTGCATCTGCGGGAGGTTTGATCCCGGTTCGGCAATTTGGCATGTTCAACAGGAACAGCGCCTGTTGTAGGTGTGTTGAGTCGCCTGCGTGTCCCATCTTCTACTAAATGTACTGGGAAATAAATGCCCTGCAAGTTAAATGTAGGCCATTCTCGTACGGAGAGAAATTGTTTTATGGCAAACCTTAATTTTCGAGCAAGATTGAATTTACTGCAAGATTTTTACAATGATGCGAAAGGCTAGTCATACAGGTTTCACCGTCAGCGTTGAGATTAGGAGCTCCTTCATAGAAACACCGCGTTGAAGTATGGAGCTATGCTTTGTTGAGTCTTTCATTGCGCCGATCTAATGTCACTGTCAGTAATTTGTCTTTGCTGAACCTAGAGCTCTTGGAACGTCATCCGGTGTGAATCAGACGACCTGTCGGCGGCAGCCGACGCCCACGCTGCAAGTATGCAAGTAGGGTTTACAGCCTATCTTTTCTGGCTTTGAGAAGGCGCTCTTTTCTTACAAATGGTATCCGTTGCTTGTACCAGTTTCTTCCAACAAAGAAGAAAATATCCGAATACCCTTGGTTCAGAAAAGAAACTCTTCAAACCCCCGCCAGTGACAAGTAAATTATAGTTTCCCCGACTTTGATTTGTTAATCCACAAAAGCCTCTTCTTTACTCTTTTGGTCACAATGAATCCCGAGATGGCCCGTTGGGTAGATTGTTTTATTACAATATACCCCGACATGAGGGGTATAGTGCAACGTCACAATATACCCCGTTTCCGCATTGAGGCGTCTAAGGTATTTTTAGTATTTTTCATATTTATCGGAACACCCTTTAAGCAACAGACTGAAAAGCTTCTTATCGTTAGGTATCGTCTCTGAATTGCTCGCATGTTTGTTTTTTAAATACCCCATTTCCAAATGACGTTTTGCAATGCATCCGCCTATCCCCTTCCGCCTTTCTGGAAGGTCTCATTTACTTCTTAAAAATGTTTGATAACAATAACATTTTTACATTGAAAGATTGCACAGAAGTCGCAAAATGGAAATATCTGGACAATGACTATGTACCCGATGGGGTACATTGTTGAGGAGAATTTCGATGCAGGGCTTCTTGAAACGAAAGTTTGAAGTTAGGACCTATTTGTTTTTAAAGTAAAAATGTTGGGTGAATGAATTATGAAATGCTTCGATCAGGGTGGATGGCGTTTTCGAAAACCCGGAACGGGGTACCTTGTAACGTTGCCGTCCAACAAATTGTTGACAGTTTGGGTGGGGTTGGACGATGAAGCTTGTACCACGTAACGTTGCCGTACCTTGTCGTTTGCGTTGCAGAGGCAAAGATGACCATATCGGACCCATGGACCATGAAAAATCGGCGTTTTGTTGTGCTGCTGTTGCATCATACGGCCAAAATCATACGGCCAAATTCTCGTGCTTGTGAAGCTGCTGTTGCACTGGACATGGATCTTTATGAGAAGCCACGCTTAGTTGTCTCCACCGGCGATTGGATCTGGTTGAAGGGCTCGACAAATTGACGAGCAAACAGGTGCATCTTTAAGCGCGTCAGCCTCGCTGTGTTTAAAAAATAGACACATCACGAGTGTCATTAACATGCTCTCGTGTGTTGTCCTACGCTATTTAGGTTGTACTATTTTTACGAAAACTAAACAAAAGTTTGCAATATATCAGAATTTGGGGATCGATTTCTCCGATCGCATCAAATGTTGCCATGAATTGTCCACAACTTTTTATCGGGAGGAGAATGTTTTCCTGTTTGTCAAGACATCGATGGCTCTCGAAACGGACTCGCATTGTCCCCAGAGATCGCTCACCGTCGTTGCTAGAGTTATCCCCAGCGACCGCTCGATGTGCACCAGCCGTCGCTCCACAATGTTCAGCCCATCGAGATTCAGAAGCAAGAAATTAGCAGATTGTTTGCATATGAATATTTACTTTCTCTTCATCGCCGTTTTTTAACGCTCGTTTCCGATGCACTAAAATGAAAGTTTCCGATTGTGATATTCGCTCTATAAGCACTCGGGCGCACAATGTTTCCGTGACGCTGATCGTAATTGAAAACATTGTCCTTCAAGGGTAATGCCCTCACGCGAGCGCCCTCGAATGCAACCGGACCTCGCTCGAGCCACACGAGAAAGTCAATATGACAACACGCCATTCGATGCGGAAGAAGGATAAAGCCGATAAAGCCGCCCCAAGTTTCAGTAACCGTCCTCGGTTCACGGTCTTCTCCCGCGCTGGTAGTTTTCACTTGAATCTCATGCCGGTTGCAGAGGAGCTACCGCTAGCATTTTTAGTCAATCGGAGAAATTACTTCACGTCGTGTTTTTGTCTCGTTACACGCATAATTCACACTCGTTTCGGACTCCGCCATCGCCACAAGTTAGATAGTTTTGATAATCGATTAGCTTCATGCTTGGACGAAAAGGATTATTTTGGCGCTAACCTCATTTCTGACCTGTACTTGGCTCTGAACGACAGTACCCGCCTGAAGCACTAAGCCGTATTGCTTTGGGAATAACACGTTCTTCGCGTTCTCTCCCAAGAGAACAGGTAGTACAGCAACCTGCATTGTGACGACTGCCTTGCTGGCGCAGGAAGCTTGGAGTGATGGACCACTGGACCAATTTCGACGCATGCGTGTTTGGCAATGATCGCGTAGAGAGCAGCTTCGGATATTCTCCTGGGATATTTCGAACTTATTTCTGTAGACAATGGCATGGGGCTACATCTCAGCACGTGACACTGCTCGAATCTTCCGCACAGGCATCGCCTCCAACCCTCGCTCATTCCGTCTCGTACGACCTCGAGTCGAAGATCGACTGGGGGCAACCACAGCCTACCTGTGGCTTCTTCTCTGATTGGTTCGACATAGCCTTTGGCCCTTGGCACTTGGACCAATCGGCGAGCAGCTTGCCTCACCAAGGGTGTGAGAGCCTCAGCAACAAGGTTCCGGGGCATCACGTGGCAGCTGGTGGGGTCGGAGAGACTCCACGTGCGCCCCTTGATGCTAGGCTCGCCCCTATATTTTGCTCCAAGTCACTTGTACGGGTTTCAATGAGCGTATCAGCGAAGATTGTGTTGTTTGCGACTGAGACGAATTGCCTTTCAACATCACAGGATCCCGGTCGGCCGGGTAAGGTCTCCATACACCGCAGGCTCAACAGACAATGCCTGGGTGCCAGTCTGTCTTCCGGCCATCGTTCCCAGCCATGACACCCTCTTCGTCCAGGTGTTCCAGTGGAGACGAGTGGGCTGGGGTAGTAGCGCTGAAGAGAAACGCCGCCGCTGTGCGGACCGACCCAGATGCAACTGATGACGAGTCTGATGGTGAGGGGCGGCCTCCGGTCGGCGGCCGTGTCATCAAACGGCGCCGAGAGATGGAGGCTGCTGAGTCGGAGAGCGACCGCGAGTCCGCTGGATCGGCCTCCCCTTTCCCCACGGGTGCCCCCGTAAGCCCCCATCTCCCGGGCCCTTTTCCGATGCACGCATGGCCTCCCCAGGCGATGTTCTCCCATCCTTCGTTCCCTCCGCCCTCAGCCACCAGTGCAGAGGGACTCAATGCGGAGCCCAAAGCTATGCGCAAGAGGACGAGCTCCGTGACATCTTCACCCTCGGCGTCAGGCCGTTCACCACCTCTGTCTACTACTCAGTTGCCATCAGGCCCAGTGCCTCCCTGTCCTCTGGGTTCATTCCCTTTCCCTGGAATGCCTTTCCCGGGTGCTATGGTCCACGGCTTCCCTTTCCCTCATCCGTTCATGCCGTTCGCACCGATGGACGCATCCTCTGGTGCTTCTGCTGCAGCTGCGGGCTTCCCCCCTGTCCCATTTTTCCCGGCAGAGATGGCCTTTCCTGGTTTCGACATGTCGCAGATGGCTCCGTCGATGATGCGCTTTCCGTTTCCTACAATGCCGGCAGTCCAGCACGCAATGATGATGACTTCAATGGCGCAGCCGGCCCAGACTCATGCGGCGCAGGATTCAGCCAATGGAGATAGAAAGAAGCGCCGAAGGGGTGATAAGAGGGAAAGGCAGCACCGATTTAAGGGAGTTCGCCAACGGCCTTGGGGCAAGGTACGTCTCGCTTTCAAGACCCCTTTGTACTCTTAGTAGCAGTTGCCACTTGGTGAAAAGCCTTCGTTTTACGCTCCCATTTGCTCACCTAGCTACTGTCTTAACTTTTCTCTAACTTTTCATGTGTGGTTTGTCGTCTTGCAGTGGGCTGCTGAGATCCGCGACCCTGCTAAAGGGGTGCGACTGTGGTTGGGAACTTACGACACAGCCGAAGAAGCCGCGAGAGCTTATGACGCCGCAGCAATGACCATCCGCGGAACCTGCGCCCAAACGAATTTTCCCAGGGGCCATTCGGACGCCAGCCAAGGCGTAGGCCCCTCTATCGTCGGTGGTGCTGAAGATATTGTGGACGGCGTGCCATCTGTGGTGAAGGCGAAGAAGAACAGCAAGGCTCACAAGTACATGCAGGGCTACATCAGCGACACTGACAGGTGAGGGTTTGCACCACACGTAATTATGAGTTCCACAGCTGTGCGCTACGTTCTTCACCTAATGCAACACTCCGAAAAGGTTTTTCCGCGGCCTTTCCTGACAGACGTTCCTTGTCGTTCAATGCAGCGTTGCGAGTGAGGCAGTGTCCCAGCTATCCGAAGCAGACAGAGGCGAAGCGTGGCCAGAGCAGCTAGCCCTGGACAACTCTCTGCAACCGGAGGACGACGAGTTCGTCATGAACCTGTCAGGCCCCCTTCCGACAGCTTGTGCTGGCAACATGTTCTTCAACATGGACGCAGACCTGTTGGGTGGAGACTGTCTGCGACAAGAGGAGCCAGCCATTGGCAACAGCTCCGTCGTGAAGGTAGAGAACAACAGTTTTGTCGAGGCTGACCCTCCTCTCGTTATCGACGACTTGCTCTTTGGAGGGGAGGACGTGGAGCTGAACATTGACTCGCTGTGGTGAGACAGCGCCTGCTGGCTCGCCAGTTTTGCACTCAATTTTGATCGGGGCCTCTGAAGGCACCAATTTTGGGTGGAGCTCTCCACCTTCTTCCACTTATCTACCTGTTGAGGTGGACGTGGATCAATTTTGCCAATGTAAGTTATCCAGGGCAGATTGCCTTGCCAATTAGCATGGCTGCTTTTCTAGTGGTCAGAGGTTTTGGCTTACATCTAGTCAATTGCACCAGCATTCCGATTCCTCGATACTGTCGCATTCCCATGTAAAAGCCTAAACCTTATGTATCAAGGTACAACTGATACTGTATTTGTTCCATTATTTTCCTATATGTTATCTATGCATCTCAAAACTGTGCCCATTGGGGCTTTACGATGGCATAGGAATGTGTCACCCCGCTCTTGATGATTGTGCAGTGGAACCTCAATTTGAGCAGAAAGCTGAGGAAGAAAGGATATCTCAACCAGTAGAGATGTCTTACTTGTTTCAGGCTCTGGAAGTCATGGGATGCTCTCATTATGTTTGACACAAACCTTTATGGTAGATGAACAAATGGATCGATGGATGTAGTCTTGCATTTGGTCTATCAAGTGCACATAATCCAATGGATCGATGGATGTAGTCCTGCATTTGGTCATCAAGTGCAAACACAAACTTGCAAGAACCTCTCACCTGCACCTATCTTGTGTCACACACCTTGACACCAATTCTGATGATCACACTGAAACATGCGTAGGACCCTGTGTTGAGGATGTCTTTTCAAGTGGGAGAAAAATGAAACCAGTACAATCCCATTGTTCCATTGTTCTGAAAGTAAAAGCTGAGTCAATTGCGAGAATGGTAGTTACTACAATGAGGAATATGACATGTATACACTGAATGGAATAGACTACAACTTGGTACTGTGCAGGCAGATGTTTGCGTGGTAAATGATATGTTACAGTGAAGGATACAAACGGTACCTCTGGGGAAAAAAGAAAGTGAATGGTATGCACATTGGTTACTTCTTGAATTGTTCTGTTCTGTGTTGTACTGTCCATCTCTAATCGAATAGGGTAAGATCTGTTGGAGAAAAATGCCCCATGCTAGTGCCAGTGCTAAGCCTACACGTGACATGACCTTACCTCCATCGCAACGCAGTAGCCCAGTGAAAGAACATGCTGAAGTGAGATGTTCCCAGGCCATTGTCGACCGTCAAGTGGAGGGGTTTGAAGAATCCCAGCACAGCTGCGCCGGCAGGACGGCCACGACATCCGCAGGCAAGAGAAGGAAGTTGTCCAGGAATGCATCGTTGACTGGCACAACCTGCGTCACTGCCACCAGGCGGCAAACGCCTTCACTGTTGAGCCGCTGGCCCTTCACCCTGCGGCCGCTGGTGGGCCCCACCGCCTCCTCCGTGGTGAGCAGGGCATCGACGATTAGGCATGGAGCTTTGTACAACGGCCCCGCTGTGAAGTTGAAATGCGCTCGGAACTTGAGATTCAGCTGCAGCATGCAGCGCACATCCAGGCAACCATGGGTGAGGGGAAATCGACTCAGCATTGGAAGCAGCAACAGACAGGAATGCAGTAGCAACGCAGTCACAACGAGTACACTGCTGAGTACATGGCCTTGAACCATTGCATTGCTGGGCTGACTGGGAAACGTTCTGCATGTCGTGCAGCCTCCTGAGAAAAAACGGAGTCAGTCATACAGGTTGTCAAAGTTCGCTAGAAAGCAGCGTCGGACCACCTCTTGCTTGTTTGAGAGGCAAAGAGCACCCTCAGTGTCCCCCCACTCAACTTGCCCCTAATGTTCCCCCCTGCCTCACCCATTTTTTCCCACCCTAATCTGCCAAAACCACCATCCCTTGCTCCCCNAGAGTGCAGCCATCGCCAATAAACAGGCTCACTGTGGAGCCCGCAGGGACAATCTCCCTAGCAGGAGCTGAGAGGGGCCGAAGACATGTGGCAGAGGCCGATTCGCTGGCTGACGCGGAGTCCGAGAAAGCGAGGGGCAGGGAGGCAGCGACGGAGGCGAACGGCAGCAGGAGAGGGGTGAGCAGCAGCGGCCGACGGCGGAGGTGGTGAGCCTGCTGAGGCCGTGCTTCAGAGTGCGAGCAGATCGAATGTGGATCTGAGTCTGCAGGGGAAAAAAACAGGCTATCGGAGCAATGCGGTGTGGAGGCTCTCGAGGCTGCTGAAAAAGCCTCTGCTGCTTCTGCCGCTTCTGCTGTTTCTGCTGGTCGTGCTCCACTTGTTGCATTGGACGCCTGTTGCCGAAATGCAGTCGCAGCGGAGGAGTGCTCACCTTGCGACGACAGTGCACGTGCTGCGACGCCTACTCTGCTGCCTGCAGAACTGGAACTGCTGCCCCTGGTGGTGATGAGGGTGGTGCTGCTGAAACCGTAGCCACCAGCAGAAAAGCATGGGGTCCGCATCGCACTCCAGTTGCAGCAGCTGGAGACCGCGTCTGCACCACCGGAACGGTCAGTGAAAGAGCGCGACGAAGACGGCCGCAGCGGCAGCGAAAGGTTCAGTTGGAGCGACACCATCGCCGGCGCCAGGATGGCTGTGACGTGGCAAGACGACGCGGAGGCTATTGGAAGAGGGAAATACTTTCACAGGGTGCTTCGGTCGCCTGACAATGAAGGCCCAAGAAGCGAAGGGCGTTGCCTTGTGCCCGCAAGTGTTCGAGGGAGCAGAGCGCACCACAGACGAAGGTGCGTAGCAGCACACAGTTCGAACACCACCGATGGCTCGTGCTGCTGTGCCTTCCGCGCAAGTTCTGCCAGGCAGTTTGTTGCGCCTCGCCTCCCTCCTCCCCGCTTGCGGATGTCTTCAGCAGCGTTCCACTCAGCAGCGTGCGTGACTAGATTTCGGAAAATTCGATCACAGACCTTTCATCTATTCTGGCTTTTGCCATTGGTCGAATCCGACAGGCGAGTGGCCAAAATGTTTGACGGTTGAACCACCCTCCAGGTGGCAGATCTACGGAAACAAGGGTTTATGCAAGGGTGGAGCCACAAGAGGGTAAATGTGGTGGGATTTGAAGCATACAATGTTTTTTAACCGATTAAGGATTTCAATACTAATAACCAATGAAGAATACCGGATACAAATAATTCGAGGCATGTGTCGTACTTCCTAGATAAGGAAACATATAGTTGAGGAATCACTATTTTTTTTTTGGGAATTAAAAAGATGAAATTATACGAGATTTAGATGGATGGGCTACTCTAATGCTCTTTAACACCTTTATCTCGCAAAACTTCTTCTCCTAGGTCGAGATATGGGCATGAGACGCGCGAAACATCTCACATGCACCTGATCTCTTTGAAACAGTAGTGGCACCCACAAGGCCGAAGAGATGGGTGGAAATATTGGGCCTTTAGCTCCTTTTGTCTTCCCAACCACGTTATTGGTTGACTTGCATGGATTTGCTAAGCTCAAGTGTTTGAAGACTCCGAACGTGAAAGAAATACCAAAAGTAAGGATATGCTCACGCCACACAATGAAACACAAGTTTTTGAAAAACACTATGACACGACCAACAAGAAGCCCAATGATTGTGAGCACGACACCATGTTCCTAGACTACTGTTCGAAAAATTGATTAATGCTCCATTGTTCTACCTACTTTCTAAAAACCCTTTGTGTGTCATCCTTATGACTGTCGATGACAACCCAAAAGTCATGAAGGTGTCAAAGTTTGAGTTGTCATGCCTTGTGTCCAATCCAAAAGAGTTGATGGGAGAACCCCTCAAATGAATCATGGTGTGAGGCCACGAGTGCATGTGTGCACTCAGCTGAATATTGAAATTTGTGTACAACACTCGAGTGAATTGAAAATCCAAGGACCAAAGCAAGCACCCATAACACATCGGTTTATGAACAAAAGGGGGCAAGAAACATTGAAGATACAAAGATGACTCGTGGGGCACATATCACTTTTCACATAACTGTACATCAATGCTACAAGCTTCCGCTCAGGTTTTAAGGCCAGTTGTGGGAATGACGACACCACAAGAATGAGTGGTGTGAGCTTCCATCCCTCCCCGACATCTCTATTTCAGACTTTGAACCAACCACGAGGTGCAGCTCCTCCCTTACTTAGCAACGTCAATGGTTTGGGATCCAACAGGACCGGTTGCATCGCCAGAAACACTCCCTAACTCAGCGCTGTCACCATGGCCAACATCATCATGTCCCTTATCTACCGAGCTTCCAAGGAGAAGCACCATAGCACCCCATGCCATCACCGCCAGGCCCAATAGGTTCGCCACCACCGTTTCACCCCCCCTCTTGTCCACGTTGGCGGCCATCATGCGGAAGAGCTGCTTCTCCACTATGCCAGTCACAGCAGACGCGAGAGCGCACACAAACAGCATCAGGCCCGCAAACGTGTGCCACGGGTGCAGGCGCTGCCGCGTGGCCGGTGCTGCCATAGGAAACCAGAACGCAGCGTAGCCCACCACAAACTGCACGGCAGGAGAGGGCAACCATTTGGAGAGAGGCAGCACTCAGCATGAGCAGCTTGCGGCACACCAGCTGCTGCAGAGTTCAGGTAGAGTGTTCCTTGCCTTATCGAACAATCAGCTGCATGTGGCTCAGTTTGTGGGTGGCGTCAGACAGAGTGCTACATGTGCTGCATGTGCTGCATGTGCTGCATGTGCTGCATGAGCTGCATGTGCTGCTCACATGACATGCGGCATGTGAGCAGCGAATGGTCCAACCCCTTCTATTGCTGCAGCAAAAGAAGGGGTTGCATGGGTGTGGGAGTGTGTGCATGGGTGTGGGAGGGAGCTCAGCAGTGGCCTCCGCCGTTGCAGGTATGGCTTAAGAGTTCCTCAGAAGCGTCACAGCGCCATCTTCATCCATCCACACTCTTTCGGCAACCTTTGGTGCGAATGCAATCACACAGGGTCACTGCACTGATGGCTATTTCTGCAGACGAAGAGCGACTGCAGCACAGACACCATTTGCGTTACACACCATACCGTTTGCGTCACACACCATACCGTTTGCGACACACACCATACCATTTGCGTCACACACCATACCATTTGCGTCACACACCATACCATTTGCGTCACACACCATACCATTTGCGTCACACACCATACCATTTGCGTCACACACCATACCATTTGCATTACACACCATACCATTTGCGTTACACACCATATCATTTGCGTCACACACCATACCATTTGCGTCACACACCATACCATTTGCATTACACACCATACCATTTGCGTCACACACCATACCATTTGCGTTACACACCATACCGTTTGCGTCACACACCATACCATTTGCGTC
>SZWC01006242.1:27884-56075 GCA_023375785.1 Penium margaritaceum
GGCCACCCAGCCGGTCGGCCGCCGGCCGGCCGGTAGCCAGCGGGTGGCTGGCCACCGGCCAGCCCTCGCGATAGCGAGGGGTGGCTTGCAGCCACCCCCTCGCTATCGCGAGGTGGGAGGGCCGAACTGGCCCTCCCGCTACACGTACCAACACCGTAAAAAAAATAAGGTACCGCGGTACCTGCAATACTGCGGTCCAGATTGGCGGTATACCGCGGTACTGATAACACTGCTATTAGCCCTGAATGCATGTAGTCTGTTGGGCTCATTTGCAAATCCGTCATTCATGAAGAATATCGTTACAAGATTAATGTGATGAGAGACAGATAAAACAAGCCCTACAAAAAATTTTCATTAGGCATGTAACATTGTTACACAAGCATATGTTCGAGATGGCTTCAGTTCGGTGCCTCACTTTTTCCTCCATCAATTGCACTTCGCTTTTTCCCCTTACCTACTGAAATCCTAATTTCACACCCACCAATCCTAACATTTCAAACTCAATGTATATATATAATAAAATTCAATGGTGATTATTCCCTCCGGAAAATCCTTTGCCATGCCTTAATGGCTCTTAACATGACCTTCATTGTAATTGAAAATTTCACACATGGAGGATGATGCATTCATGATGTTTTGTATAAAGAATAATATTTGGAACTTCGTCATTTTACAAGATTAATTATTATAATTGTTTTCATTGAAGAAAAAATCCACACTTCATGGCATTTTTTACCCATTGTTAGTACCTACCAAAAGAAAGCCTTGTGCTGAGACGCAAAGTGTTTGCATGCCGAGAATCTCAAGTTCGCCACGCCGGCTCACGTTCAAGTTTTCTGAACATTGACGAAGGGCAACGAGCCACGTCACGCCCGACGAGATTTCCGGAGTCTTTGCGTGATGTTGACGTCGTGACATTTTTTGAAAGCTGAAAAACGAATCTGTTTGTGTTGCTCCGTCTCTTCCACTCAGAGAGAGCGAAGTGAACAAAACAGTTGGACCGCTAAACCCAAACCTGTTGTAAACTTCCGTGGGGAGCAAAACAAATGCATTTGGCTTAAATGTGTCCGAAAGCTGTGTCGGTGGGGCAGCCCAGACTCGCGGCACCCTACGCTTTGGCAGACGTGGACCAACCCCACGCCGTAGGCTATGCAACCTCGAAAGTGCCGGCCGCGCAGCTCCACGTCTGCCTTCTGCACGACGACTGAGCAGACGAGGGAACTGAGAAACGAATCGTCGTTTGGCCAACATTTTCTCTTGCAGCACGCTGGGCGATGTTCGAAGGGAAGGGGAGAGGTGTCTTGGATGTCGGGGTTGCGAGGTCAATGGCGTTGAAGGTCGATCGTAGCGGCTGGACGCCTTAACCTGTGGACATTTTCTGGCAGTTCCCTGCAGGACAGAGGGTACACATCGTATCTGTTCCGATCGAAAATTGTTCAGCTCTGCTTGAAGATCACAGACGGTTAAAGCTTCTGTCAAGCATCTCCACGTAGGTTAACCTGGAGATGCCCTTTCCAATGTCAAAGTAGAGCGGAGGGGCAAAGCTCCAGGCCACAGCCGTCTTGCCGTCGCAAGGTCACGCTGCCGCTAGACATGGCATGGGTGGTTGGAATCGCCAGCTTCGTCAGCTTTGCCGTAGCCGACGAGCCGACAAAGCAGAACAACGACGGAACCTCCGTAGACATGTTGGCGTCCGCGGCGACGTTGACGCGATCCACTAGCCGACGCACCGGCGAGAGGTATTCATCTCCTCCTCCCTTAGGTGCACACCGGGTGAGGGAGGGAGAAGAGGCGAATGTAGCGAGGTGGAGTGCAGCAGTGTCCTGCGCATCAAGTCCAACGCGTGACGCAAAGCAGGCCCCCTGCGACGTTGTCGAACTTCTCCCAAAGATCTCATTGCCTTAGCTATGGGAGGATTGGAGGTGGCGGCGGCGGCGGAGGGTAAGGGGATGGGAGAGGACGCGGTTGAATGTGAATGGAGTGATGAGTGGCGGAGGGAGCAAGAGCTGCACGACAGAGAGCACACCTTTGTATACTGTTCTTGGGAGCGAGCGAAGATGATGGGAGCAGATAGTTCGGGTGGGGGGGGGGGGGGGATGGAATCGGCGTCTCAGTAGGGCTTTTGTTGACTCATTCCAAACTGAACCGCTTCAGTGTTCCGCTTGGTGGTGCGGGTAGCGAGGGCGCAGGCCAGAGGTAGTGGGAGCGGCTGAAGTGATGCGAGTTGCAGAAGTGCTGGGAGTGATAGGGGTGGTACAGGCGGTGGTGGTGGTGTCGACTGCAAGGGTTGTCCAGGCCAGTGGTGGTAGGGCCAGGGGTAGTGTGGTGGTACCAAAGTTACTGGCAGCTCCTCTCTGGCGTGAACGGAACTACTCTTGCGTCGAGAGCGTTACATAAGCAGGAGGGGAGAAGGCATGCTCGAGGGGAGAGGAGGAAAAGCTTCCTGTCAGGAATGGGGTTCGAACCCATGCCCCTTGCGGGACCGCAACTTGAGTGCGGCGCCTTAGACCACTCGGCCACCCTGACATGTTTTGACGTGATAAGTGTTTTTATTAACTCGTGTTATTCTAGGAAACATGGAAGTACAAAACTATGCAAGAGGGGAGATGTGAGACGGTAGCTAGTTATGGGGAGACTACATCCGGTCTCACACCAGACTCCTCACAATTTTGACTTCAAGTCTTCCTCACTTCACTCGGGAGGCAAGGTATCGAAAGAGTACCAAGTCATTGTTCTATGGAAACCTCACCACACCCGAGGGTGCCTAGGATGTATGTCTTCATGTTGTTGGTGGGGTTGTAGCGACGCTGTAAGCTTCATTTTTGGTGTAGGCGGTTTATGAAAGCCCGTAAGATGATAAGTGTGTTTCTATGTCTTCAGTTCCATTGTGAGAGGACGGTTGTCTACAAGCCCTTTCACAAGAGTCGTCTACGGATAACGTATAATATGGCATAGGATACCTCAAGACATTTCTTGCAGCAGAGTACATGAGTGTAGGGGCCATGAAACCCTTTGTTTCTTACTCTAGGAATCGCTTGAGTAGCTTTGTAACATACAGACAATTTCTAGACAGGAAATTGATTTTC
The DNA here is from genome assembly GCA_023375785.1 of Penium margaritaceum. Lineage (NCBI taxonomy): Eukaryota > Viridiplantae > Streptophyta > Zygnematophyceae > Desmidiales > Peniaceae > Penium > Penium margaritaceum. Next base: position 30,971 of record SZWC01006242.1, read on the forward strand.
AACATTTCCCAATTGCCTGGGGGAGACGAGGCTAGTTGCCCGGGTCTTCACATCCATAAAAGAATTTATGAGTTAGAGTATGGGTTGACCCTAGTCCAGAAGAAAACTGATTATGTGCATTTACATTAAGAGCAGTGCTGTGATATAAGATGCATCACGTCCCTCATCCACTCTAGTTGGTTGCAAAGAATCTTATTTCCGCATGGCTATGCCACGTGAAACTATGGGTTTTTTTGGTTGTATGTTTATAGATACATCCTATGACAATCGTGTTCGTTGTGCGGCAACGCGTCTCAGCCAGAATAGCTGAGGCGGCCAATCACTTGGCTCTTCTTTGACTACCCACTTTGAGGGCCTACATTTTGGTTCTGCGACTAGTTGCAAAATAGCCCACGGCTGTTATATTAGCATTTGAGTCAACTACCTAAAACTACCTTTGAAATTGGTTCCGATTGTCTGTTGCATCAAGCTTTTGAGCGGTGCCGTCCGTCGGTCGTGACGGCGAACAATGTTATTTTTTTGGTTGTACGTCCGAATGCTACCTGTTGCACGACGCAGCCCGTTCCCTTGTCGATAAGCTCTCGTCGAGCTTACTCCCCAGTCAAGAGTGCAAAAAAAGACCCAAAAAAAAACAAAACAGTGGCTGATGGCTGTGAGCAAAAGCCGCCGACCGGCAGCTCCCTGGCCCCGGCGGCTGGGTCAAGGAACCGAGATCCCGTCAGTCGACGGGTGGGCCGATAGCCCTCACCAGTCTCACCGGTTGCCTCCAAACTGAGGACAACGAGTGAGAGGGAGTGGATCCCACTCCCCTCTCCTCCGGAAGAGGGGATGCTTCTGCCCCCTCCCTCTCCGTCGCTTCTCATACGCCGACGGCGCCCGCGGGGGAGAAGGAAACATGCTCCCCTCTCCCCCTCTCCTCAGGCGCCAGTGGCACTAAGGAGGAAGAGGGGAGTATCGCGCCTCACCCCTTTCCTCCTCATTGCTGACGGTGCAAGGAGGGGTGCTTCCGCCTCCCTCGCCTCTGAGGCGCCGATGGTGCCAGAGAGGGAGAGGGGACAATGAAACCCCTTCTCTTCCCTCCCCCATCCTCCCCTCGTTGCCTCACCTCTGAGGCACCGACTGCACCATAGAAGGAGACGGGGTGGTTACCCCCCCTCCCTCGCCTCTCGGGTGCCGACGGCACCAGAGAGGGAGAGTGGACAATGACCCCCCCTCCCTCGCCACTTGAGTGCCGACGGCGCCAGAGAGGGAGAGGGCATAATGACCCCCTACCCCCCTTTCCTCTCTAGCGTCAACTGCACCAGAGGGGGAGAGGGGGCAATGACACGCCCCTCCCTCATCTCATAGGTGCCGACAGCACTAGAGAGGGAGAGTGGGTGGTTGTGTCCCCCCTCCGTCGCCTCTCAAACGCCGACGGCGCTAGAAAGGGAGGGGGAGGTGGCAGTCGGAAGCCAATAAGAAGAAGGGATCCCTCGACCCTCCTCCCCCAGAACGGAAGCTTCCGGGACGTTGCGGCCACCTGCGTCGGCGCAGATGGCGCGTCAGTTGGAGGAGGGAACTTGCATCATTCCATACGTGGTTGAATTGCATCTCTAAGTCTCCTGAACGTGCGTGAGTGGCACACTCAGAAGGGTGTGCAGTTAACCAATGGAGGTCGTGTCTCTAAGAGGGGAAATAAAATCCTTTGTTCCCAGGACTTCCCAGAAGAGAAGGGTTGGATGACTGAAACGGAGATAACGGCTTCAGTTGAACCGGTTTTGAGAGCTGTAAGAAGCGGCATGGAGCTAGGTCCGATCTCTTCATTATTTTAAGAAGTTCTCAATTTCTGTTCTTAGATATTTTCCTGTTCATGAAAAGGGAGAAAACCGACAGTTTTCCCAACATACCACTGAGAGACGTTTGGGAGATTCCAAGCATGAAGTGAAAAAGAGAACACCTGACGTGCCAAAATTATGCTCTTTTTTCATGAAACCTCAAGTGGAGGAAGTCTAAAACGGTGACAACTTTTGTGGTTGGAACCGAATGTGTGGTCAAGTTGACCATGGGCTTCGACACAACATCTAAAAGCTCTGGTTGATCTCTTAAGGAAAAATCAGGAATCCTGGCTCTCTTTTTTATTTTTCGTTCCAAACAACAAAAGGAGGAAAACCAAAAGTTTCCCGTGTCGTGAACGCTATTCACTTCGAAACATCTAGAAGCGAGAAATTTAGCATCGATAGTATCTAAAGTTTTGTGGATTAATCTCAGAATCTGGGGTATTTTGTGAGAAAACCCAGAAGGGTTGACCTCTCAAAGCCAAAACATGGCTCAACGTGGGTAGTACACAGGCTAAACAGATTTTGGTTGCACAAAAGTACCACTACGGCGTACAACGGGTTGCAAAACCACAATAGTGATATAAATCGAGACAAATTCTCGATTCCAAATAAAATGGTAAAGGCCCCGTACGTGCCATGACCATACGATGACTCACCCACTTGCCACAACAATGTGAAACGTGCAGACTACACGAGTGTTGATAGCACGGTTACACGGGCGCCGACCACATCATCGACGCAAGTGCCAATTGCACTACTGAAAACAGCACAAGTGTTGGTTGTAGAAATCTTGTCAGTATCGAACACACCACTGAAAAAGTGCCAGTGCACTTTAATCACGGATGCCAGAAGCATCCATGATGCTAGTACCGAATGCATTGCTTATGGTATACGGAGGCATGACCAAAACAAATGCGGATTGCGCATCCAAGTGGGTGTCGATAGCACCAAAAATGTTGGGTAAGTCATTTGTGGTGGATTTCGACAAATCAATGATGTAAGTGCCGATCGCACTTAACATACACACGTGGAAATCAATGCCTGATGGTCGATTGACAAGTGTCGGTTGCACCTGGAATATGACCAACGTGGAAAATGGAATCGTAGCATTCACACGAGTGCCAAACACACAACCACCATGATGTTGAATGCATGGCCAATGATTGTGTTGGTTAGATTGTTGACACGGGTGTCGAATACACCGTTGTCATAAAGGCCGATTGCATGATTGACAAAAGCTATGGGTCGCACTTTTGTCATGGGTAACGAATGCACCACTTATGCGAGTGCCAAACGCACTATAGCCATGAGCTTTGATTGGACTAGCTATGCTAGTGTTGATGATGCAACACATGTTAGAAGATGCCGATTGTAATGATAACATGGGCGCCGATTGCAAATCATTGTATCAACTAGCAAGAACTAGCCAATTCGTAGCCTTGTCAGGCTAGCTTGCGATAGACTACCAAATGAAAGCATATGATCTATGTTCGGAGGGGTTGTACGGGTGAGTGCATCAAGCACGTTATTTGGAGTGCCAGAGAACACGTCATCGGTCGTTTGCAAGGCATCTCGACGACATCGAGGATGGTCATCCTGTCAAAATCTTCAAGTAGAGAATCGACAGGCATATCCGGAAACAATCACGGACTGCTGTGGTGATCAGATGTATGCCCGAACGGCGTGACACAAACACAGAGGTTTCGGTCGTCACCAACAGTGACGATCATTGGCAGGTAAGAACTTCCCCTTGCCGATAGAAGTATGGGAAGGTACTTCCAAAAGAAGTACGAACCGAATTGTAACCGATAAATCACGTGGGACAAGGACGATTTCCTCGAACTTGGACCATGCTAAAAGTGGACGAACTCCTCCGTGTCCATGGATGGAACGTGCTACAAAAGCCCAGTCGGTTAAACACCAATTCTAAAATATACACGACTTGCATGACCGCAGGGGGTCAGTGTGCATGACCAAGTACTGGAGACAACTCAGTTTTTACTTGATCACGGTATGCGATTCATGCCATTATACTTCAGTCACGTGAAGTTGGGTACACGGCATGCGTGGAAAACATGCACGACATGCACATTAAACTTCTCTACAAAGTGTTGGTACGTCAATCACGACACCCTGTTATGGATGAGTTAATCATAATGTTTTTGTGAAATTTGAACGAGCTGATGATATTAGCTGATGTTTTGGGTAAAAAAGACGACACCATTTCACCAAACAAGTGGTTTGGATAGCTGAGGGAGTGTGCTACAACAATCGCACGTCCAATTGCGCTACAATGTTCAAGGAAAATACGATCGTTTCATGATTTAGCCCTTGTCATGACTATGTCATGAGATGTTAAATAGACCTAATTTATTAGCACGCCGACTTCAATCCTCAAGGATTGACATCGTGTTAGCTGTACACAGTGTGTATTAGATGCATGAGTACATTTCGGAGGTTTTGTGCATCATTAGTCATGGATGATGTAAACATTAGTCCGTGATTGAAGGAGTAAAGCATGAAATCCTTGAATAAATACTCAATGGCGAAACCATTAACATTGCATCACTTGGTGAATGATGGATACAAATCGTGGTACTCGGTCAGTACCTACGATAAAAAGGTACATGAGTTTACTGACAACCATGTTCAAAAGATAAGGATGGTTGTCAATGGGAGTTGTAAATGCACCCGAGAGGGGTGAACATTCTTCTGTGAGTCCTCGTCGATTTCAGACGCCGCAGTGTGGTGGTCAAAGATCGAAATAGTCACTTCTGGCGTATGATGAGATCAACCAAACATCAAATGTGAAAATTTTGAAGGCAACACCTTCATTCTATCATCACTCGACGATTGAACATGTCATGGATATTAATAGACAGAAGTACGTGAACCGATGTCAGTGACATGAGTTCATCCACAGCTCTGTTGAAATCCCTTCCAGAAAAATGAGTGACGCTCATATTATACTAATAGTGCTCCAGAGTAGTATGGTCATCTCATTGATTTCCACAGACCAACTACAACATAGTTGAGATCACGTCAAGGTCTAGGTTTTGCGTTTAAAGCTTATGACCATGGAGACAATCTATAAGCTGATAGTTTTAAGCTAACAATGTGTTAGCACCTACATCTTGGTCTCCACCGACCACATACCGATTCATAATCAACATTGAAACATAATAACAACCGGTGTGCCAAAACCAAATGTTGATGTGAAAAAACTCTTCATGAAGAGCCTTGAGAAATGATATTTCTCATCAAAGTATCCCGATATCTTAAGAAACTCTTCATAGTTGATGGCATCGTGGCACGGTACACTAGTCGTGTACGTCACGCTCTTCAAACATCATGCGGATGAATTTTGATCATGCCAAAGATATGGTATAGCACCGTCTATACGATATCGATGTGAAAAAGAATGCCAACATCTGATTTGTTCAAACAAAACCAATCTCCGAGAGAGATCATAATGACTACGGTGTAGTCGAACCATACTTCACTTACCCAAATGGTCATGGTGAAATGACTTGAATCCCTTGGTTTTGGGGATGGTTTACTTGGTGTATATTACCAAATGCAAGTACAATACGTTTTTGGATGTCGCTACAATGATAGCTAGGATTGTGGTGGTTTTTCAGATTTCTTCAATGAAAGCGATATGCTCTACAAGTGTCTCGGATAAGGCATATGAAAAATACTCTATTGAATAAAAGTACCGAATTTAGAGACTAGAAGACATTGAAGCAGTACAAGTTGTTGCAATTTGGAAAACACAATCCATTGACGGGTTTCATAATATAATCCTTGGACACGATTAGATGGTCGCAAAATGATTTAGGAACTAGCTATTCCAAAATCACCGGATGTGATTTTGAAGTGTTCAATTACATGGAATTGACACCCGAATGTTGTTCTTCCAACTTGTACCGCAATGATTGTGATCATGGTACACCCATTTAGTGAATACCGTATGATCATCTTTTTGTTTGTTGATAGAATCCATGGTCGTTGAGTTTGTTTATCTCAGATAACCTATATCAAAAGCAGTGTGCTTTTATCTGGGACGTGAGCGGCAGCCTACGGTACCCATTTCAGACAGAAATGAGGGGGTGATGGTTGAGACCAATATCATCTAGGTCGGAGCAATGTCGTGTCCAACGATGGACTTTGACGGCAATTACGCATGCCAAACAACCAATGCCGCCTCATTCAAAGATGAATGCATCATTTGAACGGAAAAATAGGTGTGCTCAACAACCATGTATTTAAATCCTGATGCCTCCCAAACGTAAAGAAAAAGCTAGCATGCGAGTTGCATGGGCTTAGTGGAGCTTGGTTGAGTTCAGCCAACCAACCCATAGGTGCTGACCTACGCGTGATCATGAACACGTGGTTGTAAACCAAGAGGACCGATGTCCGGATCTTCGATTGCACGTATTGAAAATGTTGCAGGGAGGTACCACCTCGGCAACAACCCCTTGGAAGAGATCATGTACGAACGACATGGGAAGGGTTGGGTGGACCTGGAAAGTTTTCGCGGGGACATCCGGTTAATTGGTCGCAGGGACGCTCCTTACAAAAGCGAGCTGTCGTGGTGATGCCTCCTTAGGAGGAGGTGTCACCACGACAGCTCGATGAACACGTACCACACAGAATATGGAAAAACTCATCCTATATAGCCTCTTCCAAACTGGCAAGATATTATTGACAATGTACGTTCCAAAAGGCATCGACTATGCCATCGACTACACACGTATGATGAGTCTTTGGTGAAGACTCACCAACACTTGTGAAGAAATTACAAGGATTGTACGTGTCTCATCTTGGTAAGATCCATGGGAACATGCGATCAACATGGAACGTTGTATGCGGATGATCACAATCATGAAAAGCACACACTTTTGCAATTGATGGTGTGTGAACGTGACACAACAGTGTTGCAGATGACACTAGTTTATAATTGTGTTTTTGTTACATGGTTTGCATCTTGAAGTACTCCATTATCAAAACTCCATGAGCAAGGACGAACCGGGACGGTTCGGAGCAAAGGGGGAGGAATGTAGCGTACGGACCATTTTTGGGATTAAAAATGGTCCACCAATATTTACGGTGTGTTTCAGGGACTCGAGGCTAGTCTCCTGGGGTGTCCACGGCCGTAAAATAATTTTCGGGCTAGAGTCCGGATCGACCCTAGACCATACAATATGGTTTATACGGATTTAAGGCAGGAGGAGTGTCGCTATGGAAGTTCCATCGCCTCACTCCTCCACTCTAGTTGGTCGCCAGGATCTTGTTTCCACGTGGTTGTGCCATGTAGAACTATAGGCTTTTTAGGTTGCATGTTTTCAGATATGCCCTATGACAACCGTGTCCATCTCTCCGTGACGCATCTCACCTAAAATGGATGAGGGTGCCAGTCACTCGGCTCTCCTTGGACCGACTATTCTGAGCGCCTACGTTTTGGTTCTGTAGTTAGTCGCAAAGCAGCCCACAACTATTGCAAGCGTAGTACACGTTTTCCCTTTTCACTGCAACATCGTGTAATGGCTGTAGGGAATAGATTTGCAAGCACACTTCATCCTTGTGTGAATGAAAATAAACCATTAGAGTAGTAAAAGTGTACATCTACTAAAAGGGAATATGTGTACATGACATGCAGGTAGAATGCTCTGCAGACATTGAACATAAATTTTGTCACAACAATACGTGCACACTTCCTCCATTTTGGTGGTCATGTGTATGGTTTGGTTCTATGAATATGAAGGTGTAAGGTAGTGCAAGGATTAAGAAGGTGAAAAGAGAAAAGGCTACTAGAAATGTGGTAGCAATAATGGGACATAACCTTCCTCTCTCCTCTTGTGTTGTACAATGGAGGAAAACATACAAACAAGAACAAACATAAGGAAAATAGACAGAAGGTGTAACGGTGCGAGTCTCCTGCTCCTACACTTAGGTCGTCATCGGAGTTCGCATAATGGTGATCTCAGTCCAAGTGAAGGGCTTTCCACCTCGCAGCACTGAGGAGCAATCGCCATCATCGACCCTGAGCAAAGAGACTTAGATATTTTGAGTCTCAGGAGGTTCACTTCTGTTTTAAACCTCACCTCCTTGTTCTGGGATCCAAAGAACGAAGGGATTAATAGCTCAAAATCATGAGTTTGCACGAGTTTTACCAAGAAATCTGTTGAAGTCGCGCTAATTTGTGACTTCCATACTGTTTCACGTGACTGTGCAAAACCATCACGTGCAAGGTACGTTGTACGATTGTGCACCCAGTTGTATGCCAGTCGCTCGTCCTCTCTCTCATTCACCCCCTCCCCTCTTCCGTCTCACCTTAACCGGTGAGGAGAGGAAGGTGAGGGCGAGGATGCGGGGCCACCGGCCTCGCTCGCGAGGTGTGGTAGCCCCTCGGCCGCCGATGGAGCCCCTTGCTCCATCGGCGGTTGGGGCTGGCCGGCGGGTGGCCGGCCGGTCACCGGACTGGCGGCTGGCCACCTAGCCGACCGGCTGCCAGCTGGCCGGTGGCCAGTGCGTAGCTGGCCATCAGCCAGTCCTCGCTAGCAAAGGCTAGCCGCCGGCCAGCTCTTGCTGGTCGCGAGGGCAGGGAGGGCCAAACCAGCTCTCCTGCTATATTCCTCCTCACTGATTATGAACCATCCCGGTTCATGAACAGCAAGTGAGAGTGCTAGATAGTGATTCATCAACATTGTGAAAGAAAAATAATAATTTTAATAACCGGTTAAACATGAACACGTGCATGGCACTTGGACATAAGCTGCAAATTGTTGGTCAGCACGGCTAGCGGCCTCCGCCCTTTAGGCTGGAGCATCCGCGCGACAACCATGTTGGGCGTCCCCAACCTTCTATGGTCACAGTCCATGAGTACCGCCATGTGGGGATGTTGTTCACTTTTGCTACATTAAGGTGCTGTCCCCTGCCACGCGTCAATCTATGCAAGCTGCCAGCTCGCTCCACTACTTGTTGACCACCCTTGTGGGTAACCGGGATCCGGGTTCCCATGAGTTGTGTTCAGGTCCACACCCGGTCCAATGACAAAAACCCACAACCGGAGTGTACGCTCTCGCTGCCGGAGTAGACAAAGAACCTCGTATCAGTCATCGGTAGTAAGGAATACCCGTGGTGGCTGAGCAGTTTTCTCTGTTGTGTATGGAGCCAGCAGGCTCACATGAAATACGTCAAGTATCTCCATACTCAGCAGTAGCAGCAATCGGTATGCCACTGGCCCGATGCATGCAACGATGGGAAACGGCCCGATCCACTTCAGTAGAAGTTTGTGCGCCCCTGGCGACTTCAGCCAAAAATTCTTAGTGTTAGGTAGCATTTTGTCACCGTTGTCAAACGAGATCCCATAGTGAATTTTTTTGGCATACGCCATTTGTTGTTGCCGATTAGCTTGAAGGTGACCCTGTGACTCCTATAATAAGGAGTGTCTGTGCTCGGCAAAAGCTTCAGTAGAAGGAACCTATCCTCCTGTACCCCCACTCTTCACCAATAAAAAGGGCATCACTGGATGCCGACCGCTGTTCAACATGAACGGTGTAAACTGTGTAGACTTGTTCACCGAGTTCTTCACGGCGAACTCTACCGGTGCTAGGAATTAATCTCAGTCATTCATGGTATGATCCACATATATACGGAGCATCTGCTCTAGAGTGCGATTCATGCGCTCTGTTTGTCTGTCAGTTTAAGGGTGAAACGTTATCGACATAATAGCGACTCACTGCCAAAGTACTCGTTCATTTTCTGCTAAAACTTACTAGCAAATTTTGTATCTCGATCAGAGATGATGCGCAATGACAAGCCGTGGTACTATATGACACCCTCAAAGAAGAGACGAGTCGTCTCCTCTGCTATCACATCAGTAGTTGTGGGAATGAAGCGTGTCACCTTTGTCAAAAGATCCACAACCTCTGGTTTTACATCCTAGCAACAGGTCGTGTCCAGAAGACTAGTAATGAAATCCATGCCGGCGCACTCCCATAGAGTCCCAAGAATGGGAATTTGTTGGAGGAGTCCAGCAAGCTTTTTGTTATTAGCCTTTTTGCTAAGACATGGATCTCATGTCATACAATACTTATGGACATCGACACTCCATCCCGTCTGCCAATTGTGGTCTGAGAGTGCCTGTCTGGTCTCTCGAGGCCCCATATGACCTGCGGCCAACAGGTCGTGGAACTATGAGATAATCTTCTCTCGAAGGTTTCTCGAGTCCGGCACAACAGCTTGTTCTCCATAACAAAATATTCCTTCAGCTTTCACCAATTCATACAAGTCTAGATTTTGATATTCTTTAAATGAAGAATCCACATATTACCCCATTTGGATCATCTTTACAAAACTATTGTAGTGTGTATTTCTCGAGGTGGTTGCCACAAAGGTGCAGGGGGATCTGGTGTCTCCACTATTGTTGTCCCAAAGGTCTGAAAAGACCCATCGACTTTGGTGGTTGCTTTAATTTCCACAGGCTGTCCACTCAGTGGATCGGCCATGTTGATGCGTCTTGACTGATATTCCTATATGAATGAGAATCGGCTCAGGTGTTTGTTCCAATGTGCCTTTCTTCTTGACAGGTTTGGTTGCGTTCGGAAAAACACCAATGGGTTCCACTACGGCTTGGACCTTTTGTGTGTGGACACGGATACCATCCTTGCTGCCTATGTGTCCAAGGTATTCGAGCTCATCTTGTGCAAAATTGTACTTGCTCACTTTTGCATAGAATTTTTATTCCCAAAGGATTCTGAGGACCTTGCACAGATGTTCTATGTGCTCTTCCATGGATTTAGAGAAAATGAGGATGTCGTCCAAGTAAACCAAGACAAACTGGTCGAGTTGCTTGCTGAACATTCGGTTCATTCCACCTTGGAATATTGCTGGAGTATTCGTTAGCCTGAAGAATAAAACTTGGAATTGATAGTTTCCCATGTGCGTTTCAAACGCGATGTTGGGGACATCATCTTCCGTAATGCAGATTTGATGGTACCCTTTTGAGAAATCCAAGGACAAAAATACTTTTGCCCCTTAGACTTGGTCAAATAGGTCCTCGATCCGTGGTACGAGGAATCACTTATTTTTCATCTTCAGCTTGTTCAGCACCCGGTAGTCTACGTACATGTGTAAATCAGCGTCCTTTTTTTCACAAAAAAGGATTGGTACACTGTACAGCAAGTTACTTAGCTCAATCCACCCCTTTGCAAGGTACTCATTGATTTGGCGTTTGGCATCTCGCCTCTCTACCGGACTAAGGCGGTACATGGGTCTCAACGGAGGAGTCGCCTCCACTTACAGCGGAATCATCTGGCCCATGTGTCACTCTCCTAGAAGCTCAGCCGATGGGTCTCGGGATACATGTGATAACTCCACCATTAGAGATTTGATCTCCTGTGGTGTGTCTTCCTTCATGTTGTCCTCCACTTTCTGTAGCTGAGCCAAAGAATATTGACACCCTTGTCGAATACATCTCTTGACCTGCATCGCAGACAAGCTGTCATGGATCTTACGTCGTGTCCTTGATAATCCCGTACTTGGAATCAGCGTAATGCGACGTTATCCCTTTTGGAGGATCAAACGCTTTGATACAAAGCACATTAGAGCCTTGTTTTCATAGATTTAGGGATCACCTAGTACCACGTCAAACAGGTGAAGAAGATTGAGTACCTTCGACGTGACACTCTATGTGTACCCTTGAGTACAATTTCTTACTTCGCAGATACCGATCACAGGTACTGTACAGTTGTCACCGACGACAGCTGCGCCATTCGATGTCTTGTACTTCAGGCCAACCTGTCAGGTAAAGCCAAGGCTAACAAAGGAGTTATCCCCTCCAGTGTCATCTAGTACGTTCAAGGGAGCACCAACTAGGTCTGTTTTGAACTACATTGTCAAGTCACCTCCACTCTTCCGAGTGAATAGGCTCGACGAGAGTAAGCCGAGTTTGTCATAAACACAAAATGTGTAAGGCAGACGCCACAACTCCCATGATTCACTCACTCAAGTCCACGTCTTGTGGATACGTGTAAATTCAGCTAGCACCTTACAATCCTTGAAATTGACTGGGTCGAAGTCGTCGGCCATAGGTACCGCAAACCTGATTGAACTCATCACTTTGAGGGATTTTCGTTCAATCACTCCATCATAAAACTCTTGCAGAGCGGTTGGTGTTGCCACCACTGAGTATGTTTGATTACATATCTTGTCCGAAGATACAAGGTTTAGTGGGCAATGGCGGTCAGCAAGGGTAGACTGAGGTTCAACAACAGGGGAGAAAACAAAAGAGAAGTTTAAAATTATCAAAAACTCAAATTGTTTAACATCCTCATCTGAAAACGTGAACCCACACTCGTGATCATGTTTTACCCTTGAGTACTCCCTACTAACATCACTCGAGGATGGGAAAAACCCGCGCCACGGCCTTGTCCGTTTCCACGGTCGGATCCATTGCCGCGACTGCGGCCCTGTCCACGGCCTCCTTGTGCACCATCCCCACGAGGTGTTGTACTGGGGCTAACGCTGCGGCCTCTTGTCCACCACCATCAACATCATGGCAGTGAGCCCTAACATGGTNCTCAAATTGTTTAACATCCTCATCTGAAAACGTGAACCCACACTCGTGATCATGTTTTACCCTTGAGTACTCCCTACTAACATCACTCGAGGATGGGAAAAACCCGCGCCACGGCCTTGTCCGTTTCCACGGTCGGATCCATTGCCGCGACTGCGGCCCTGTCCACGGCCTCCTTGTGCACCATCCCCACGAGGTGTTGTACTGGGGCTAACGCTGCGGCCTCTTGTCCACCACCATCAACATCATGGCAGTGAGCCCTAACATGGTCAGGCTGCATAGAGTTGTGGCAGAGTCCATCACGGAAGGCTATGCTGTGACGCTCATGCGCCGCCTATAGCTTGTCATTGTTGTGACTGTGCTTGTGATTCGGGGTCTTGTGCCTGCCAGTCTTCTTGATTAGAGAGTTTATAGGCTCCTTACCCTTGGTCACATCCCACAATCCAGCTCACCCACCAGCCCATACAGCATCCATGCACATGTCGCGGCCTTACTGTACACGCACATTCAGTTGTGCATCAGAGTAGTGCTTCGAGTTCGCCAAATACACTTTGCTCATGTAGTCGCACAACGCCCTCTAGCTTGTCCAAGCTTGATCGTTTGCCATCGTGGTGGTCTTTTCCTTCAGCTTCTTACTAGCCAGACCATTGTGCAAGTTCTCCAGTAGCATGCATTTCAAGTACTTGAAGGTCTGAGTCCCATCACCCTCGGTGAAGCTTTCACCTTCCTCCATGAGTGCGGTGAATTCGCTCAAGTAGGCTTTGAGCGAGCTACCCAGCTGCGTGAAGTCTTTGATCTTGTAGAAGGCGTGTTGCACCTCCTCACACTGGGTGCACTTCTTACGCATGATCGCACATAAGGCTTCCCACGGCATGAGCTTCCACTCAAGGTGTGATTGCTGCACGTTCCATTCCTTGACCACATGCTTGAAAACATTGTCTTCAATTCATGTCGTGGCGAAGTCGTCCCATTGGCCGAGTGGCGCCTTGTGGACACGCAGGATGTGCTCTAAATGATTCTGCTAGTCGCTCAGCTTCACGCCCTTCCAGAAGCTGTGGAAGAAGGAGGTGTTCATGACCGTCCCCAAAGTTGTCGAGGTGGGCAAGTTGTCGCTGCGACCAGTGGTGGCATCAACACCTGCGACCCACTGTAATTGTTGTTGCATCCATACTTTGGTCACGCTCTACAACGCCTTGTCGAGGTCATCGCATTGGCAGCTTGCCTCATGAGTGGCCAGGCGCTAAACCTAACGATCGCGGTCAAGGTCCGTGATGTTCTGCCTGACGTGGGCCAGGATGTTGGCAAATGCAAACTTCAGCTCTCATGACGTCAGAACATTTACGATAGCCTCTAGGGCCTCGTATTTTCCGTGCACCTTTACCCATTGTAGGAGAGTACGGTTTATGTACATGCAAGGTATCGAGGTGGAGTGAAGCAATGTCTTGCGCATCATGTCCAATGCATGACGCAAAGTAGGCCCCTTGCGACGTTGTCAAAATTATCCAAAAGATCGCATTGCCTCAGGTACGGGAGGAATGGAGGTGGCGACAGCGGAGGAGGGAAAGGAGACAGAAGAGGACGCGACTGAATGTGAATAGAGTGATGAGTGGAGGAGGGAGCAAGAGCTGCACGACAGAGAGCCACCTTTGAATACCGTATTACCGCAATTATTCGGAAGGGAATTAATTATTATCATTTCCACAGACGGTCATTTACTCCTCTTGGGTACTTCTATAACGGTAGTAAATTATTCCTCCATGGGCTTCGAATTAATCCGGGAAGAAAACACTGCGAGGGTCGGTTTGAGTTTCGTCGGTGGCGGACACAGCGACAGTCATTGACCGTCGCTCGATCGCTTGTGGAGTGTGTTTCCCTTTGTGCATGAGGGCAATGCCCCCACAAAGCGCGGACGTCGTGTGGACGTCAATAAAGTCCACGCAACATCGGCTGTTTATTTGCTTGCTTGAGTTCGAGCAAGCAAATTGGGACGACCAAACGCAAATCGTGATTTGGACACATGAGGACATGACTCGGGCGGTTCACTTCGAATTTAAGTGGGAGTGAACTGCTTGAGGGCACTTTTGTAACGGTACAAAACTCGGTCCCGGTTGGTCAAAATTTTAAAACTAAAAACACCTTCGCAAAAGTGCTTCCAAATAATTGCGGTAGTACGGTACTGTTTTTGTGAGCGGAGTAAGATGGATGGGAGCAGATAGTTCAAGTGGGGTAGGGGGAGGGAATGGAATCGGTGGCTGAGCAGGGCTTTTGTTGACTCATCCCAAACTGAATCCCAGCAGAGGTCAAGCTTTTCCCTTCAGTGTTCCGCTTGGTGGTACGGTTAGCGAGGGCGGCAGGCAAGCGGTAGTGGGAGCGGCTGAAGTTATGGGAGTTGCAGAAGTGCTAAGATTGGTAGGGGTGGTACAAGCGGTGGTGGTGGTGTCGGCTGCAAGGGTTGTACAGGCCTTTGGTGGCAGGGCCAGGGGTAGTGTGGTGGTACCAACGTCACTGGCAGCTCCTCTCTGGCGTGAACAGAAACTCTCTTGCGTCAAGAGCGTTACATGAGCAGGAGGGAAGAAAACATGCTCGAGGGAGACAAGAGGAAAACATTCACTGTCAGGACTGAGGTTCGAACCAATGCCCCTTGCGGGACCGCAACTTGAGTGCGGCGCCTCGGACCACTCGGCCACCCTGACATGTGTTCTTTGCCAAGGACAACTACTTCTATTTTTGGTGACAATTGAGGAAACATGCAGGAACACAACTATGCAAGAGGGGAGGAGTGTGGTGATAGCTAGTTATGGGGAGACTACATCCGGTCTTACACCAGACTCCTCACTAGTTTGATCTCAAGCCTTCCTCATTTCACTGGGGAGGTATCAAAGGAGTACGAATTCATTTTTCTAGGTAGACCTCACCACACCCTAGGGTGTCTAGGATGTACATCTTAATGTTGTTTGTGAGGTTGTACTGAAGTTGTAAGCATCATTTTTGGTGTAGGCGGTTTATTAAATACCTTAAGATTATGAAGGTGTTGCTATGCCTTCAATTCCATTGTGATGGGATGGTTGTGTACAAGCCCTTTCACAAGACTACTCTACCGATAGGTCATGATGAGGCATAGGACGGCTCGCAATGGTGTGCAATAATCTGGAGATTATGAACACCTTTATTTCCTACTCTATAACTCACTTGAGAAGCGTAGTACACTTCTTCCCGTTTTCACTGCAGCATCGTATAATGGTTGTAGAGAATAGCTTTGCGAGCGTACTTCATCATGTTGTAAACGAAAAGAAACCATTAGTGTAGTAAAGGTGTACATTTACTACAAGGGAATATGTGTACACAAAACGCTGGTAGCATGCCCTGTAGACATTAAACATAAATGTTTTCACAACAATACCCGCACACTTCCTCCATTTTGGTGGTCATGTGTATGGTTTGATTCTATGCATATGTAGGTGTAAGGTGGAGCAAGGTTTAAGAAGGTGCGAAGACAAAAAGCTACTGGAAAGGTGGTAGCAACAATGGGACATAATCTTCCTCTCCCCTCTTGTGTTGTACAATGGAGGAATACATGCAGAAAAAAATAGACATTAGGAAAATAGACAAAAATTGTAACGGGTTGAGTCTCCTGCTCTTGCACTTAAGTCGTTGCTGGAGTTTTTAGAATGGTGATCTAAGTCCGCGTGAGGAGTTTTCCCCCTCGCAACACTGAGGAGCAACTGTTATCAACGACCCTGAGCAGGGAGACTCAAAATATTTTGAGTATCAAGGGATGTACACCTCAAACTTGTGAGTTCGCACGAGTTTTTCCAAGAAATTTGTTGAAGTCACGCTAATTTGTGACTTCAATTTCCGCTTCGGTGTAAAATCGTCACGTACAAGACACGCAAGACAATTCTGCCTCCGGCTGTATGCCGGTTGCTCGACCTCTCTCTCGCTCATCCCCTCCCCCCATCCGTATTGCCTTAACCGGCAAAGAGGGAGGGGATGAGGGCGAGGCTGCGGGGCCACCGACCTCGCTCGTGAGGCCTGGTGGCCTAGGGTTGGCCGGCAGGTGGCCGACCGGTCACGTGACCGGAGGCCGGCCACCCAGCTGGCCGGCTACCAGCTGGCTGGTGGCCAACGCGTGGCTGGCCACCTGGTAGCCCGCGCTAGCGAGGGCTGGCCGCCTGCCAGCTCTCACTGGTTGCGTGAGTGGGGAGAGCCAAACCGGCCCTCCCGCTACATTCCTCCCTACTTATTATGAACCGTCCCAGTTCATGAACAACAAGTGAGTGTGCCAGATAGTGAGTCGTCAACGTTGTGAAAGAAAATTATAAATTTCAATCACCGCACCTAAGCTGGAGCTTGTTTGTCAGCACGGTTAGCGACCTCCTCCCTTTAGGCTGGATCGTCTGCACGACAACCATGTTGGGCGTCTCCAACCTCCTATGGTCACAGTCCATGAATGCCTCCTTACGAGAATGTTGTTCACTTTTGCTGCGTTCAGGTGGTGCCCGTGCCACACGTCAATCTATGCAAGCTCCCAGCTGGCTCCAGTACTCGTTGACCACCCCTGTGGGCAACCGAGACCCGAGCTCCCATGAGTTGTGTTCATGTCCACATCCGACCAAATAAACGAGGTATTCCGTATCAACCCACAACCAGAGTGTACACTCTCAGTGCTGGAGAAGACTAAGAACCTCATATTGGCCATCTGTAACAAGGATGTCCGTGGTGGCTGAACGGTTTCCTCTGCCGTATATGGAGCCAGTAGGCTCACATGAAATACGTCATGTATCTTCATACTCGGCGGAAGCAACAATCGGTATGCCACTTGTCCGATGCGTGCAACGATGGGAAATAGCCCAATCCACTTCGCAATGGCCATAAAATACCCACCAATCTTGGTGGTTGTTTAATTTCTACGGGGTGTCGGCTTAGCCGATATTCCCATGTGAACAAGAATCGGCCCAATAACTTATTCCAACGTGCCTGTCATCTTGACAGGTTTAGTTGCGTTTGGAAAAACACGAATGGATTATGGTTGGTCTCGACCATCATATCCCCTTTAGCACCCTTGAGGTAGCAACGTCACATCTTAAAAGCGTGTACTACACCGCAAGGAGTTCTTGATCCCCTGTCGTGTACCGTGTCTCCGTGGGGATGAGCTTTTGGCTCTCATACGCAACTGGGTGACCGTTGAACATGAGGACTGCTCCAAGTCCTACTATTGACGCATCACATTGCACCTCCTACTCTTGCAATGGGTCAGGAAGAGCTAAGACACGAATTATGGATAGAAGATCTTTCACTTTGAGAAAGATCATCTTGCAATCAGAAGTCCAATCCCAATGCACGTCTTTTCGTGTGAGCCTGGTCAGTGGCGCTACCAGGGTCGAGTACCCTTGCACAAACGGTCGGAAATAGTTTGCAAGGCCAAAGAAAGACCGAATCTGCCCAACATTTCCTAGACGTGGCCAGTCCACAGTGGCTTCGATCTTTTGTGGGTCAACACAGGTACGGTCTGTGCCAACTATGTGTCCAAGATATTAGAGCTCGTTTTGTACAAACTTGCACTTGCTCACTCTTGCATAGAATTTCTATTCCCGAAGCATTGCGAGGACCTTGTGCAGATATCTTATGTGCTCTTCCATGGATTTGGAGAAAACCAAAATGTCGTCCAGGTAAGCCAAGACAAAGTGTTCGAGTTGCTTGGCAAACGTTCAATTCATTTCTCCTTAGAATGTTGTCGTGGTATTTGGTAGGCCAAAGCATAAAACTCAGATCGAACAGTGTCCCATGTGCGTTTGAAATGCGGTTTTGGAGACATCATCTTGCGTAATGCGGATTTGATGGTTCCCTTAAGACAAATCTAAGGAAAAATTACTTTTGTCCCTTGGAGTTGGTCAAACACGTCCTCAATCCATGATAACTAGAATCAATTTTTCACCGTCAGCTTGTTCAACGCGCGTTAGTCCACGCACATGCGTAAACCACCGTCCTTTTGTTCACAACAAGGATCGGTGTACCCTACAACGAGCTTCTTGGCTCAATCGACCCCTTTGCAATATAATCTTTGATTTGGTGCTTGGCCTCTTGCCTCTCTGCCAGACATGGGTGGTACATGGGTCTAAATGGAGGAGTCACCTCTGGTTGTAGTTAAATCGTATAACTCATGTGTCGTTCTCGTGGAAGCCTAGTCGGTGGATCTTGGAATACATCCGAGAACTCCGCCAACAGATATTTGATCTCTTGTGGCCTTTCTTGTTTCACGCTGTCCTCCGCTTTCTATAGCCGAGCCAAGAAGTATCCACATCTTGTCGAACATATCTCTTCACCTTAAGTCGGGTGGTTGAAACCTGTGGACTCAGAATCAGCGTAAAGCGACGCTCTCTCTTTCAGAGGATCAAACGCTCTGATTCAAAGAACATTAGAGCTTTGTTTTCACGGAGTCAGGGATCGCCTAGCACCACATCAAACGGGTCAAGAAGGTTGAGTACCTTCAACGTGACACTCTGCGTGTACCCTTGAATACAAATTTTTGCTTTGCAGGTACAAATCATGGGTACCGTACGGTTGTCACCAACGAAAACTGCGTCATTCAATGGTTCGTACTTCCGGTCAACCTTTCAGGTAAAGCCAAGGCTAACAAAGGAGTCATTCCCTCCAGTGTCATCCAATACGTTCACGGGAGCACGAGATAGGTGTCCTTTGAACCGCATTTTCATGTTACCTCTACTCTTCCGAGTGAACAGGCTCAAAGACGACAAGACGAGTTTGTAATAAATACGGATTCTGTACGGTGGGCCCCACAACTTGCATGATTCATCCACTTGGGTCCACATCTTCTAGATACGTGTAAATTCAGGTAGCACCTTCCAATCCTTAAACTTGACTGGGTAAAAATTGTCAACCAAAGGTACCGCAAACGTGATTGAAGTAATCACTTTGAGGGTGTTTGTTCAAATCACAGCATCATACAACTCTTGTATAGTGGTTGCTGTTTCCACCACTTCATATATTCGATCACGCATCTTGTCTGAAGATGCAAGGTTTAGTGGGCAATGGCAGTCAGCTAGTGTCGAATGAGGTTCAACAAGAGGGGAGAAAAAAAAGAGGAGTTACTCATCAACAACTAAAATTGTTTAACATCCTCATCTGAAAACATGAACCCATACTCGTGGTCCAGTTTTATCCTTGAGTGGTCCCCACTGACGTCACTTGGGGATGGAGAAAACCCGTACCACGGCCTTGCCCGTTTCCACGACCGGGCCCATTGTTGCGACCGCGGCCCTGTCCATGGCCCTGTTCACGGCCTCGTGCTGCACCATCCCCACGAGGCGCTGCTCCGGTGGCTAACGTTGCGGCCTCTTGTCGACCACCAGCAGCCTCAAGGCACTGAGCCCTAAAGTGGCCAGGCTGCATGCAGTTGTGACAGACTCCATCGCAGAAGGTTGTGTTGCAACACTCACGTACCGCCTATAGCTCGTCATTGTCGCGAATGCGCTTGTGATTTGGGGTCTTGTGCCTACCAGTCTTCTTGACTAGAGATTTGCAAGCTGTTTGCCCTTGGCCCCATCCTGCAGTCTTGTTGATCCAACAGCCCGTGTAGTATCCATGCGCATGTTGAGGCCTTTTTGTGCACGTGGGTTTGACCGTGCATCAGAGTAGTGCTTCAGGTTTTCAAATATACTACTCTCATGTAGTCGTGCAACGTCCTCCAGCTTGTCCAAACTTGGCGAGTTGTCGTCCTAGTGGTCTTTTCCCTCATCTTCTTTCTGACCAAACCATCGCGTAGGTACTCTGGTAGCATGCACTTTGGGTACTTGAAGGTCTTGTTCCCATCGCCCTTGGTGAAAGTTTTGGCTTCCTCCACGAGTGCGGTGAACTCGCTCAAGTAGGCTTTGAGTGAGCTACCCAGCTGCCTGAAGTCCTACATCTCATGGAAGGCACGCTACGCCTCCTCATGCAGGGTATAATTCTTACGCATGATTGTGCAGAAGGCCTCCCACGGCATGGGCTTCCACTCAAGGTGTGGTTGCTGCGCGCCGTACTCCTTGAAAATATACTTGAAAACCTTGTCTTCAAGTCATGTCAAGGCAAGGTCGTCCCACATATCAAGTGGCGCCTTGAGAACACGCAAGTTGTGCTCCGTACGATTCAGCCAGTCGGTCAGTTTCATGCCCTTCTGGAAGATCTCCACACTATAGAGGAATGTTGTATTCCACACTGGCCACAAAGTCGTCAAGGTAGGAAAGTTGTCTCTGCCACTAGTGGTGGCATTCGCACTTGGCACTCGCTGCGATTGCTGCATCATCCAAAGCTGAGTCACACTCTAAAACGCCTTGTCAAGGTCATCACATCAGCGGCTTGCCTTATAAGTGGATAGGCACTACAGCTGGTGATGGCGGTCGAGGTTCGTGATGCTCTGCCTCATGTGGGCCAGCAGGTTGGCAAACACGAACTTCAACTCTCATGTTATCATTGTATCGACGATAGCCTCTAGGGCCTTGCGTTGTCCGTGCACCTTTACCCACTACGGGAGGGTAGGGTTTGTGTACATACCTCCAAGGAGTCCCGTCTTTCGGAGGAGGCTGTCGTCGGTGACGACGCTCGAGTGGGCATTGGTCTGTCCCATTACGACCACATTATAGGAAGGGGGTCCGTCCCCATTCTTTTGGGTAGTTTCGCACCTTCACCATCGATGGGAATCTTGAATCAGCCCGTCGCCTCGGCAGCCAACTCAGCAAGCCTTCGGTGGCCATTGAAAATTACCTTCACGGTGACATCGTCTAGCTCATTCTCAAAGGAACTCCTGCGTGGCTGCTTTCAACTCCTTTGCTGTTCTCGACAGCCTTCTGGCTATCAGTAGCTTCAGGCGATCCGGCGAGCATCTTGTCCTTCTCAAGCAATCGACACGAGTTCGCTGCACAATGACACCGTGCTCTTTTTCAAGGTCCACGCCCGAGTGGTCCTCCTCGAGTGCGTCATCCGTCGCGTGGGAGATGGCCATGTGTATGTCGACTTGCTCATTGAATACTTTTCTCGCTTCTGCACGCTTCTCGGTGTTGCCAAGGTTGGCGCCGGTTGCCTTCGGGGGGTACGGTTTCCTTTGGTTTGGCAACCGTACTCGCGGCAACAGCTCCCAAGACTTGGAGTCTGCCGAGGGCGTGTGGTGAGACCGTCACGGTTTTGCCCTTGTTGGTCTTGGACGGTTCGGTACTTGCCATTCCACTACCCATGCAACCTACACGCGAAGACCGTTGGGAGGGTCACCCCACGACCTTGGGGAGGTGTCGCCTCCCGAAGTCACCTTGCTCTCACAATGGGTGAGGCAATTGTACAATTTATTTCTATCTTTCTAGGCCGCCGCGGTCGACACAATCACATGGTAAAAAATACTTTTTTTCTATGCCACCATGGTCGGCACAATCACGTGGCGGCACAAAATCGACACGTACGAGGCACGCTGGACAATTTTGCACACAGTTGTATGCCGGTCTCTCGCTCTCTCTCTCGCTCATCCCCTCCCCTCGTCCGTCTCGCCTTAACTGTTACGGAGGGGGGATGAGGGCGAGGGTGCCGGGCCACGAGCCTCACTCGCGAGGCCTGGTGGCCCCTCGGCCGCGGATCAAGTCCCCGGCTCAATCGGCGGCTGGGGCTGGCCGGCGGGTGGCCGGCCGATCACCCGACCGACGGCCGGCCACCCAGCCGGCCGGCTGCCAGCTGGCCGGTGGCCAGCGCGTGGCTGGCCACCAGCCAGTCCTTGCAGGCAAGGGCTGGCCACCGGCCAGCCCTTGCTGGTCGCGACGACGGGGAGGGCTGAACCGGCCCTCTCGCTACAGAAAAATAGTGGAATACTTGTAAATAATACAAATTGACAAAGGCATAAGAAAGAACAAACACATGAATGGAATCGAAAACAAAATTATGATTGTAGTTTCAGCCATCAATAATAATATGAACGTTAAGGTGAACGTGCCTCAAGAAAGATATTTTCTTCCCCCACACTCCACAAATTAAGCCATCACTTTTGCCAGCTATCCTTCCTAGCCATTCTTTGTATCCCGGAGACCTCTTGCAGGACGTGCAAGTTTCCATCAGTTCAGTTCTACAGGAAACTCACCGACGGTTGTGAAGGGGGACTTGAGAATCTCAACTACCACCTTTCCACATATTTCTCTCCAAAAAAAATCCACTTTCATTGATCATGGAACAATGAAATGCCTCTCCACAATAGGCAAGTTCCGCTACCACTGTCCAGACTGCCTGTCAGACGTCACTGATGACCATTAGTTATGTGTGACATGGGTGACCTCCAGCTATATTTCATGGGCGACCTCGAGCTATGTGCCATGGGTGACCTCCACCTATGTGTCATGAGTGATATCCAGCTATGTGCCATGGGTAACCTCCAGCTATGAACCATTGATAACCACAAGCTATGTGCCATGGATAACTTCCAGCTGTGTGCCATGAATAACCCCCCGCTATGTTTTGTGGTTGACCTCTAGCTATTTGCCATGGGTGACCTCCAGCTATGTGCAATGGATATCCTTTAGCTATGTGCCATGGGTGACTTCCCGCTATGTGCCATGGATAACCTCAAGCTATCTTCCATTGATAACCTTGAAATTTGTGCCATGGATAACAAGGAGTGAGTTTCAAAAAAACGTTGTCGGTTTATGCATGCCTGCGGCATCCGGCAAATTTGGTGCCAATTTTCCACCCCAATTCCTGGTTTGAGAGGTTGTGGTGCTGAAGAGTTTGCATGAGGTCGAAGTTGCTGGGCAGGATCAACAAGCTTACTCATCCACCTTGGGTTCCACAATGATTGGCCATGCTTTGGAATTCTCCATTAGGTTGGCATCTCAGATATGAAGGTAGATAGGTAGCAGGTTTTTATGCGGTACAAAATAGACATTAGAACGCTTTCTTGTCATTGCGGAGACACGCACTATTGAAACAGGAACCTAGCACCATCGCGATGTTTTCTCATCACTCCCCATCGGTACGTAGCGCAAATAGCAAAGCCCGGGTGCATTTTCCCAGTCCCTTATTAGGATCAAGGATTTCGTGTTTTGTACAGTCTCCGCCCGTGAAAAACATAGAAGACCCAAAATGCAAACAGGGGGGTTGCGGGTCGGGAAGAAAAACAAGACTATCGCTCTACGAGGGAGTGATGGCTCTACTTCATGGTTTTGGCACAGCAAAAAAATCCCATCCTTTACATGCAACCCATATTCAAACCTCTCCCATATAATATTTGGGGTTCAGAGTTTTGCTTTTACTTGGACACATGTCGAGCCCCACTATAGCAAGGCCCGACAGGATCCATTTGAACGTATTGGGAGTCTCAGACCCCCCATACAAACTCTTCACACACAACAACTATAAAAGATCGTGAAAGTAGCGCATCAATGCTGCATGGGATGCAGCATCTTTGTCATACCTTTTTGTATTCTTTTCCATGTTACTCAATCTGCGGTAGCGGTGACAGTTATACTATGCTGAGCGGAACACAGGTGGTTCACAGGGATGAGGTACCGGACAAAAGACAATTGGAGGATTTGGGATACATGGATAATTTGTACGAAGCGGTAAGTTTACATTTTAATGACAAGTGGCGAGTGCTTCAAGCACATACATACAATGCCCAGAATGAGAATGAAGCATATGTTGGATCCTTGGTGCTCGAGCCGAGCGACGTGGGCAAGGTTGAGTCGTGAGTGGCTGCTTCAAGAAGATCAGCCAAGAAATTGAGGGGCTTCGAGAACATCCAGATGCGGTTTTTTAAAATTTTACTACCATCAAGAAGTCAACCAAACAATATTAGAACATTTATATAGTTCGCAACACTTCATTCGACCATTCAAGAAAGTGGTCGAATTATTCGGAACCTTCTGGAATCCAACATCGGAGGTCAGGATAGGTGGCCAAAATTCCATTGGCCGTTCGGTGTAAAAATCCTGAGGTCGTCACGCGGTGGGCCATGAATGTATTGACAGGAATGTCCACTCGCAGAGTGTAGGGCCTCTTGTACGTCAGTGACGTAACACTTCTTCCCCTTTTAGCCGCCACGTCCCGGCATGTTCGCAGTCGTAGACCAGTGACGACGGTAGTAGCCATCAAGCAGGTGATCGGCGTCCTGCAGGTTGTCGTAGGGCTCCCAGCTGTTGTGGACGGCACCGTAGCCATGTAACTTGACCAGATATTCTGTCATTTTTCCACGGCGTCAATGTCCAAGGATGTCTTCAATCATGTGATCCATACCATAGGAGGTGGTGGTGCGACTTCTCTTCTATAGAAGTATGTATTGGGGTCCCAGTAGTGCTTGAGCTTGCCGATGTGGACGACTGGATGTATCGCCATGTTGTTAGGCATGCAAAGTCAAGCAACGACAGGGATCTGCATTTGTTCGAGCTCAAACGGTCCCAACCAATGGGATTCTACCTTTGCAAAGTCCTGTCCTGCAAGATCGCCAGTGCTAAACAAGTCATCACTACGATGGCGGTCAGCCGCTCACTTCATACCTGCTTGTGTCTTTACAAGGGATTATCATGTTTCCTCCTAAACGCTTGAAAACTCCCTATGGTAGATGTCGACAGTAGGGATGTTGCGCTAACTCTTCAATCCCACCGGTTGGTAGGAAGTTTTCCGTACACCTCTTCAAAAGGGATTATAACAGCCTCTCTCTCTCTCTCTCTCTCTCTCTCTCTAT
>SZWC01006242.1:56503-70903 GCA_023375785.1 Penium margaritaceum
TCTCTCTCTCTCTCTCTCTCTCTCTCTCTCTCTCTCTCTCTCTCTCTCTCTCTCTCTCTCTCTCTCTCTCTCTCTCTCTTTCTTGCTGCTCTGTGCCTTCACTTCCCTGAGATGTCTACCCCCCCTTCCAACACTGTTTTAATCTTGACTATAACAGCCTTTACAGTACCCTGTCTCAATTTTGCCCACTCCCAAGTTTTCTTGAGTGGATTGAGTTCTTATAAATTCCATGACCCCACACGTTTCCTTCTCAATGGAACCCTGAACAATCCAATATTTCTTTACTCCAGATTAAGACTAGGCTGTCCATTTTCCTAAAATTCTTTTTTCTTTGCCTGTGCCTTTGCCTCCATTGCACACATGTTTAAAACCCTTTAGATAAACATTCATTTCTTTCCTCCATACAAGGTCCTTGCTGTATGCACTGAAAATGCAACATTGATCCTCACCTCTCCTTCCGAGTATGTCCTTAGAAAATGTTTTCCAGAGGATAACATACTATGCTGGCCTATGCATATACTAGAAGATAACAGATGCCCTCCGTGTAGGAGATCCTACCCCTAAAGTTCTACAATTATATGAACTTTGAGGACATTATCCATTGAATTTCATAACCTTCCAGATATAGTTCCAACCAGTCCATGTGCTCAAAATTACGTTCAGCCCCTTGCTTAATTCCTCTCATACATGGGACCCTATTCTCAAAAATTTTCAAGTTGTTGTAAAAATTGGATGAGATATAAATTCTTAGTCAAAAACAATGTCATAGCCATAAACACTACTTTGAACTACAATTAGTTTCTTCTCATACATCTACCCTCCTGCTCCGAACCATGTCCATGAAATTTACAATATCCTCTTGGAGTTCTTCAACTCTGATGATGTTCATGGCCTCTTCAAAACCAGCCTTTGCCTACAGTGCCTCACCACAGCCGTCACATTAAAGCAAAAACTTCCTTGAAGTCATTTGGCTCTCCCTCTTAGTAGATATCCTAAGAAAACTATGGGGTTATCAGTCCCCCTTTCCATAGGAACCTGAAGTACAATGCACAGCACTCTTTACCCAAGCCTTTCTATCTGAATGAAACTTCTTGCTATTTCACTCTTCCTTAGCTATAATGAACCCCCCTTCAACACACCCCACGTAAATGCTCATATTTTTTTGCCTTTGTTCTGAAAATCCTTCATGTTTGTCCATTATTTTATGATTTTTCACATCAACCTACCGTAGTGATTTCTATATCCCTTCAAAATAATTATTTTCCATTCGCCCATGCTCACCTACGTAATTTGTCATTGATTGGTAGAATCACATCAAAATATAATCCTTGCAAGGTTTACTACATAAAGTTTTATCGTTTTAATTTGGACCCTTGAATAACTTTCCTGAGCACTCATTGGCACAACAGTGAGTGTTGTGCAAATGGTGTGCAATTGGTGATCAAACCATAGGCTATGAAACAAAGGGATTTCCATGGCTGTTGGTCTCACTCGACTCAATTGATGACCTTCAATCTCAAAGTTTTGAACTTTCAAACGACGACAATAGTGTAGAACCTGAACCCCCCTCCTTTTGTGGGAGAAATTAAGATTCAACTCTGAAACTGAAAACTCATTGGGGGAATCACCTCCAATATAGTAGAACAGAAAAAATTGGGAGAATATGAGGATCACATAATTCATTAATTTTTTATAGGTGAATATACGGATCACTACGGTATTTCATTTGCTTTATTTGCAAGCCAAAATCTTCACCATCCTGAGAGCCTCTTGCTAAAAGTGACTCCTCTGTGAGGAAGTCCCATAGGTGAGATCCTCCCAAGATTATTCTCTTCCTCTCTTTCTCTTCCTTGGCTTGTATCCCGCATGCACAGTCTTCCATCCCTGATATCCTCCACTTTACACTACTTTACCAGTTAGTACATAGTGGGTGTCATGAATAATGTAGTTCTTTATCCCCCTACTACTCCAATCGTGATATCCAAAGTCTTCCTAAATTTTCCTCTTTATTAAATGCATCCCCACCCATGGGCAGCTTCTTACATGGTGTGATTAAAATACTTCAATGCAGTTTCGATATCTTAATCCAGTATACATAATAATTCTTTATCATGTCCTTCTGAGCCTCTCTGATAGCATCTCCTACTTTTTCAAGGCTTCATCCCAATCAAACTCTCAGAGTTGATAGAACTTTTGCTTGACTTGCTTGACCTGCTTGAACATCTTCCAATTTATCTTTTGTTGTTACTTTTTCCATGCGCTTTCACCTTGGTTTAAATTAACAATGGGTGGACCCCAAGTCCTCGCCAACTCCATAACTCTTTCTTCATTCCCAACTACAATGACGCACCAACTGTGGATCATATCACTCATCTTCATGGTACAGGACTAAAGAAAGCCATAAACGTTTTTTAAAAACTCTATAACCTATTTTCCCTCCCTACGCATTCTAACACCTTTTTGTATTCGAAATTGGGTGTTCATTCTCCTTGATCATCATTTTCCACACTTCCATGAAAACATTCTCACTTGTACGTGCTCAAAGCGTGATTTGTATTTTTGGGGAACTGGGCTCAACTCCCAAGTGATTTTCGGCATGAGGTAGCTACTCATCTTAGTGGACTACACTAGGGGACAAGACACAACAGCATACACACAATACATACCTCGCTAATGAAATAATTATACAATATTGACTATAACAAGCTTACGCGTACATGAGCAATAATTTGGGTATAACATTTCAAACATGTCCTATTCCCTGTGAAATGATTTTTTTATATATGTTTTATTGTTTTCATCAATAATGATATTTTTGGGTTCAGTTGAAGCAGAATTTGGCCGTATGGAATATGTTCCTACGTGTCAGATAAGTCAAGGAAGTATATTGAAGGGCCTGACTACTACTGGTCACAAGCTAGAAGGTGCAACCACTCTGTCCACATCAATGGACATAAAACCATCTGACAAGGTGAGCTTGAATATAACAAGTGTTCATTAAGGGTCCTTTTGGTTATGACTGGGGATAGAAAAGGTGAATTTTCTGGCGGGCTTAGACCCTTGGCAAATGATGTCATTGATTTTGCCTCCTGCCTTAGATTTTCATGCCCTGGGGTAAAGATAAACCATTGTGAGTGAGCAATTTTATTTTTCTTCTTGATTCAATTAGGATCGTCCATGAGGGCGTACTAGATCGAGCAAGCTTTGTGTGATGGTCAACTATATCAAGCAGGCATGATTGGATGACCTCCTTAAGTAAATTGGCATCATAGGATGGCTTTCTATGCCCAAGAGTCCTATCTCTGAACGACTAATCATCAAACAAGATGCCCTTATGTAGTATGACTGGCCAGAAAAGGTGCTCGTTGGAGTGTCCACTAAGTGTTTGCTTCATTGAACATTCTCCTAACAATGCGCTAGTTGCATCAAGCACACCATGCACTCTATCAAGTAGAAAAACAACTTTTGATCTCCTTCTGATGTTAGAAGTATGCTTAGGATGGCATGCTTCCTTTGGCATCGTATCACGTTGTCTCATCCCCATGTGACTCAAAGTCAAGTGGACGTAAAGCTCTGTCCAATCGGTAGTGACATGGGGATTCAAGAACCCGATGGGGAGTCAAGCACCTGGTGGGGAGTCCGGCATCTCATCAGGGCACCGTGGTGTGCTGAAAGAGCGCATTGCTCTTCTATCATGTGCAATATCTGGTTTGTGTCTTCATACGAGTTCCTCCATTTAACTTTAGAGACATGCCGCTTTGCCACACATTCAACCTTTCCTCACTAGTGGTTGTCCACCATGCTCCTTTACCTAACTCCTTTTTGGCCCTGATGTTGAGTCTCTTGGGGCTTTTTGGACTCAATGCCCTTTCTCATACCCTCTCACTCCTCAAGACTATCATTTGCCTCCCAGAATCCAAACATCTCCTTCTCCCAAGCCAGCCAGATCACTCTAGCAAACTCCTCCCCGGTAATCACTTCTCTACTCTTGTTACATGGTGTGAAATTTGGAGTGTAATCCTTGCTTTCCCAACTTGTTTTGCTGGTTTTAATCCCTCAGTCACTTCACAGAATTCTGCATGGTAAGAAAAGAATGCCCTTCCTTTCCATCAATCCTAGCCAGTTTCATATGTATTTCTCACGCTTTCCAGTCTAGTGACAAGGGACGCTTTAACACTTATGTGAACACATTATGGTTTCTTTTTTATCATGGATGCAGATTTTCCATGCCCACCATCCTATGGATATAACTTTAGGAGACAAGGAAAACGATTAAAAACCTAGAGCGTGTCACTTGAATTTTTTGGAAAAGCCAAACATCCATCGTTATTCACTACATTTCATGGTGATTTGCACTTTTGTACAAGGAGAAGATGAGCTTGTGATGCGACAGTTGTGGATTCATTTCTTGTGGAGCCTTTCCATTCCTCCAAAACCAAGCAAATGAAGTGGTTATGATTTCTCCCATCCCCTTCGTCCAACATTAAACATTGTATCCAACTGGAAGTTTTATCACAAGCATGTCCTCTCTTGTGAAGTTAAAACTACTCTCCATCGTTAGTGTAAGTCCTCACAGCCCATGACCACATGGAAAATTTATGCAATTTTTTGAAAAAATAACATTGGTACATTCACATGAAAATAAGTGTTACATTTATTGGATGCATTGGTAAGCAGCTGCTTTTCACATGTAGTATATGCACAAACACTTCCACGTTACAATTTTTGGTATTCGAGGTCTATACAAGCATGTTTACTAGCTCATGCATGGTTCTTTGTTCATGTGGAACTTTTCTCATAGTTCATGCTATTGATTAAGTAAAAATTATTCAATAAGAGAAGTCATGTAGGTAGTAGATCCCATTCGAAGTAGGTGAAAATTTCAACTCCTAGCACAATCATGTTCTTTACATTATTTCTTTGGGAGATGGGTTGTATAATTATCCATACAATGCTCGTAGGGGTATTTGACACATTTGTCAGTCTTCCAATTCTGTGGAAGTGTGTACGACCCCCTCCTTCCTTGAGTGATATTACATTGGATGACTGCATGTGTATCAAGTGGACATTGGTACATGTACACAAATGGGCATTTTGCAATGTCCCTTGATCTCCTTTTTATTTTTTCTCCATGCTCTCCCCCCCTCCCCCAATGCAAAGAGAGTACTACGTAAAAATCACTCCCATACATTTTCTGATAAACTTGCAAAAAATATTTTTATCTATTGTTGGGGGGGGGGAGGGCCTAAACATCCGTCGGGCCACATTTCTGATCCCCTTTTCCCCCAGAAATTTCAAAGTTTATAAATGGATGTGTTCGTGTGCAAATCTGATGAATAACAAATGTACACAGCTGTAAATCTTACAATTGCCTCGATGGAGATGTGATCCACATCCCCCCCCCCCCTTCTTCCCTCACACAATGTTGAAGTTCTATTAAGATTGGGCATGTTAATATGCACCCAATGGAATTCCTGACATGTTCATAAGTGGGCATGTACACTAAAACAACATTTCACTTCGACAACTTCCTCTTGACTGGAAATGACTACATGAACTCCATCTACTCCCGTCTCATCCACCCTCCACAATGAGCCCCAACACAAAACAAATATTCTGGAGGGTGGAGAGGCAACATAAATTTCCCCCCATTTCCCTTTTCCCCTCCTAAAAAACATCAATATCAAACTAAGAGATTCTATACAAAAATGTACAAAATTACACATGATAAAAAAAGAAGCTTCTCCACACTTGTGAACATTGGTTTTCAAATCTACCAACATATCTAAGCCATCAACTAAAAATAATAAAAGATGATCAAGATATCATAATGACTCTGGGGAGGTTCTAAACATAAATATAGCATTGACAAGTCTTTATATTTGTGCTACAAAGATGAAACGATATGTCATACCTTAAGTCTAACTTTTTGTTGTGTAATTTCTCATTTCTTAAGAAGTTATTGTGATAATATGAGAAAAAATATAAAAATAATTATGTCACCTATGTAACTTCCATAAGATTTATTCGTAATCTCAACACATATTATGTCATGTTTCATGTTTGAATGTTTATTTGTAAGGAAATTGTGTCACAATTCAATGAGATCTTTATGCATCTTCCTCGGTGCGAGCCCTCTTCAGGACATGATTCAAAGATTGCATATTTTCTATGCTAGAGAAATATGCGCTTGACCCACAATGGTGCTCACCTTGCAAGCAACATAAAAGAACAGGAATAGCATTCAGGTCTACGACTTAATCACAACATCAACCTGAATTATCTTTGTATATAATGACTCAATACACACTGAATGATCAAAATCCATGTCCTTCACTTCATTCATAATTAATTCCAGTCCATCCTATGAATCCAAGTGGGAGTGAAAGTCTTTAACAAATTCCTTGGTAGGATGGTCCATATGATGCAAGCTTTATTATCCGTCTTTGAACCTTCAAAGTCTAACCATCATGAGATACATGTTTCCCTTCTCTTGTCCTGGTACACAAAATGATTTTCATTAATCATGATTGCAAAAACTAGCTCACCCCTTACTTTTCCCAGGGTTTACACCATGTATTGATCAAAATTTTCCAATTCCCAGCGGATTGTTTACTGTCGGTGTTTTTTCCAGTTACCCGAGTCTTCTGTTAAAATTGTTGCAAGAAAAGAAACCTTTTACGACGCGGTTCCTCTTAAAATATAGGGGTATTAGATTTTATTAAGGTTCGGGCTCCTCCCAGGTTGCACGGCAACGGGACATGGTAGGTTCCTCTTTAGCAAAGGCAAATTTGAAATTGGTAAAGTGGAAAAAGGCATGATATCTAGGAAGAATACGACGAGTCGACAAGTGGATGACCTATCTTACCCGATTCTCCCATGGCGTAGTGTGAAAGCTTCCATCCTGATAGCATATGGTTATTCCACTACTGCCTTGAGGATGATGATACTAATCATTCATATCTTCTCGATCCACTACTTTAGGGTCTCACCTACTACCTCGCTTCAATAAATCTGGCTTTCTTGGGGACCATCCTAGACCCGGTCAATCTGCTGCGAGGCTTGCTCAAACCCCCCCGCCCCCAAAGACTCTGCCTTGGTATTCATTTCGTTCAAACTATTTTACCCTATCTAGAGATAATGGTGGACACAGCCTCCATAATCATCAGCGTTAAAATCCGTCACCACATTCTTACTTGCTCTACAACAAAAGATCTTGCTTGTTTATCCCTCTCGGCTAAAGTTGGAAGAAGGTCCAAGTTTGCTTGAATTTTTTAGGTTACAAATTACACTTTTGTTTTTCGTTTGACGTCTACTTTTAAAATATAATCTATGCCATGTCTTCCATATCACCCTTTTCACCTGTAGGAGGTCGACTACTGTGAAAGACTCACTAAAATTTCCTGAATTTCAGATAGGTGCGTCAAAGTTGGACCTAACATACAATGACGTATCCCACTTGGCCGATGTGCAAAGGTAGCCCAGTTGACGGCGCTTCATTTGTATATTCTCTTGCAAAATTTGAGAGTCATGTTGATGGCCCTTGTAGGAGCCGATGACAGAAAATGTGGAGGGTTCTCCTTGATCCACCTTGATGTGGATCGAGCAGGACCGCCGATTGAGAGTGACATCAATCTTGACTCTTCACATTACCAAATGCGGCACTAGACTCTTTGACTGAATTCGAGCTCTAACTCGAATGGAGATCGAACACAAAATTGAATCAGTAAAAAAAATCACTTAGATAAGGGACATTTGTGCCTTGAGGAAAGCAATAGACTATTGCATACATACTCAATTATTATTTTCTTCAAAATACATCTACATTTATTCATTTTTTTCTTTCATTGAAAACCAAAAAATCACCTTTTGTCTCGTCATTGCTTAGGAAAATGCACAATCCAAACTCGTTCTCATTTCTTCTGTCAACTACATTAACAAGAAACAAAGATAACATGCTCCAAAATAATACTGCTGATTTAGATCTCTTCTTTGGTTTATTTCTGATTCATTCTTTGGTTTTCTATGCTTACTGTACTTTGCAATCCATGCACGCTTTGCATCCAACATTGCACCCTTGCTTGAAGTTGCTTAGTGATCCGTTGAGCTCTACGCCATTCTCACAAACAAACCAAAGTGATAAGAATGAATTTCATGTATCCTGAGCTATCTCTGAAGAATGCCACATCTCCATCCTTGTATGAAAAATATACTGTACTCGGGGGGGGGGGGGGGGGTACAAACAACCCCTACATGAAGTTCTTCCCCCACCTCCTCACGAGTTTCACTTCACTATGACGTGGAGGAAGATTAAAAACATCCTTTTTCAAGTTGAAATAGCCTATAAAAACATCTTTTGAGCCAAATTTCCGTTAAATATGATTGGGCTTGTGTGATTGTAAACAATTATCGCTCTCGATTTTTTTATCTTACTAGTTGTTTATCAATCTAACCGTGGCAAAATCCACACTTGGAAAATCGTCAATAGAGTAGTTGTACGGGGGCTCTGGGTTCTATCGCAGGGTTCTTTGGGTGCACGAGTAGCCCCACAACCTCACTTTTAAATGGATAAGGGCCTTTAATGAAAGCCTCACTTGCATCTTTCTGATTGGTGTATCAGCGTATAATTTAATCTTATATGTTCCTTGACCACATATTGGGTTCCCATTCTTCGTACGAGTACCTCATGTCTTCGTTCACCCACCATCATCGAATGTAAGATCTAGCAAATCTTCATAGCCTTATGGTCTTCCACTTCCTTGTTGGTTCTAACATCAATTCCCATGTTGGAAATTGGTCAATCAATTTACGGTTCACGAAATCTTCTACTGAAATTTGGCTAAGTCTGGAGTAGGCATTTCAACAACACTTGTTGTCCTCAAGATTCGTGTTCAAGCCTTAGATACTAGAATACCATTTGGTATCTCATTTAACCTCCTAGATCCTTGCCAACCATTGAGGGGGTACTTTTGCCTCTGAAGGTCCTCGTTTTGCCACATCACCAAAGAGATTCAACAGATTGCCACCTTCAAATGTGCCTCTTCATCAAAAGGTACTTCCTTACATCACCAAACAGGTACATACCTTTTCATCATCGGCAACAACTACAAGGCCAACAAGACCTCAGACTACTTAAGGTGTTCAGTTTCAGTAGCTCAATACACACAATTGCATTAGTGCCCTTGAACTGGGATTTGGTGTCCACATTCGAGCTTAGCACAAGTGGTAGGAGCTGACACAAATGGTTCAGCTCCCTCTCTCAGGCCCTAATAGTGTTAGGCTATATGACGGTGTTCTCCAACTTGTTGGAGATACTTTTCTGTCTGAGTCATCACTGGTTACAATGTTCTAGTGAGTTCTGTGAGTCTAGAAACATCCCTAGCTTTGTGGTGCTGCTTGAATGTGTATTCATGCACATGCAAAGTGCGCATAAGGTGTTCTTACCAGTCTATGCGAGACCGGTGAATCTATGTGAATGCCTGGTGTGATTTTGCACTGGAAAATTACGTGTAAGACAGTCCACTCTTCTACTGTGTGACAGGCGGACGACCAGTGGGAAGATCGTCCGTCTACTAGTCAAATTCTACTTGACAATATTCAATCTTGGTGTCAAAGTTCAACATCAGGTTTAACCCCCTTTCCTATCAAATTCCAACATCCCACACCTTCCAATTTCTTCCCTCTCTATAGCTTTTTCCGAAATCGTGGGCTCTTATACATATGGCACAAGATGAAGCTTTAAATTCGGTATTCGTTGATGGAAATCAGCCAATCGTTGGTCTGCCTGTTCGACCTCAGTGCCGGTGTACAAAGCCCCTCGCCCTAATCCTCCACTCCTCGTGGTGCACACGCGTATGCTTTCCCCGCATGGATTTCACCCATCATATGAGAATATTTGGGAAGAAAGTTATCCTAATAAATTGTTTGTTTGGCCCTCTGTTTGCAACAAGTTTTCTCACCTGCGTTTGAACCTTTGTCATGAGTCGAATCCTTTTTTGCTCAATCCTGGTTTCGCGACACACACCAACCAAAAGGGAACCTGTCCCTACTGCCTTTGTGATGGAACCATTGAACAGTTCTTCCTTCTTTGTAAGAAACTTCATGGTTTCACGTTTTTCCCTACTGGGATACACCTATCATTCTTACTCAGTTTAGAACTGTGCCTGGTCAATTGCTGCTCTAACCCCCTTCCACCTAATATGACGGGAAGGGAATGCCAACCACATTCTTACCTTTTGCCCAAACTGCTTATATTTTAACCAATTTCCCCAAAGTACCATATTTACCTTTTACAGACGCATCCCTCCAGTGTAATATCTCCAGAATAAGATCCAATGTTTTTACCTACTGGATGTATTGTATCACGTTAGCCTGTGTGAATTTTTGTTTTGGAAGTCCCGATGTAGCATATGCCTATCATTGGTTACACCCCAGATGGACACGAGTCGCTGAATTCCGCAAGCGGGCAATTCTGTCCTTATGTTTTTGGCCCACTGTGCATTGACCTCAGGATTTTTATGCCGCTAAGTCAATGGAATTTTAACCACTTCTCTTACTGGAAGGTTTTGACACATTGGACCACTTTCAATGCCTCAGGATTTTTACGACACCCAAGACTGAACATATGCTTCACCATGTTTCTTGCTGTTGTATACATGCACTCAACATGTTAAACAATTATCATTGACGTTAAAAAAATGCGAAATAAAAACCATCTAAGTGTCCCCATTCCTCGTATGGCTTTCTTCTCTACACCTCATCCCTATTAACCACCCCGCTTTCGCTCGTTGAAAACATCATCAGCCCTCTCCCTTGGTGGAAATATTCCAATATATTTTCAGCTCCCCTTTTACTCCTACCATGTAAGAGCTGGATGCATTCCTTTGGAGGCTTGCTTCCACACAAATCTGTTATGGCAAGATTTACAGAAGAAAAACTCCGCTGATGACCACGGGCCCAAAAACCAAACTCGGCCGAGTATTGTAAGCTCTGTGGTTGATTCAGGAAACAACAAGGTTCCAATGTTGCACTAAGGTGCACAGGGTTGTGTAGTATTACTACGGTCGTAACATATGGATATGTGGACAAAAGTGGAACACAAAAAAAACTTGCGAATGAAAATTTAGGAAATAAAAGAATCATGCAAAAAACACCAGCATCCAGCTTCCATCAGATTTCTTGGGTTAGGAGTATGTTTATGAGTTTGACTTCGTTTCAAAGTACTTCCAAATGTGATGTTTTTGGAAAAGAGATATTGGGGAATTATCACTTAAAAAAGATTGATTAAATCTAAAAAAATATTATATTCGAATCATTTTCCCACATGGAAATTTTCCATGGATTATGTTCCACACATTCATTGCATCCATGCATGTGTTCTTGTCTGGATACATTTACATGCATCAATCTATGAATTGTTTTCAGAATAAATTAAAAAAATTATCAAATTTATTCATTTATGTAATATTTCCTTCATGTATACATGATTCGACCATCCTATGCGAGTGATCTATCGTGACTTTATCTATGACCACCAATTGTAACTTAAATATGGTTAATAAGTATTATTAAAAATTTATTGGTATTATTTTTTTTTTATATTTAATCGTTATTTAACACATAGATTCAACATTTTTTATTTTGGTAACTTGTAAGATGAAGCCAGGTATGTACCACCAGCTATCTTGGAGTGTGTACAAGTTCGGTCCTCGCTAGTTCATCTCGCGTCCGGAGAATGATGAGGTTGAATGAGCTCGTTTCGTCAACCAGTCCGGAGCGTGCGAAAATTTCAAAGTTGGTACGTCTTGAAAATTCGACCCTTTCGAATATTCTTGGTTTATTTCCTGTGTCCTGCAGAGACACAAAGTCACAATCACAACCCGCAGGCTGGCGGACGTCGCAAAAACAAGTTCATGGACCGATAACAGTAGGTTACTACGTAACCCAAAAAGAAGGTGGCTTTGCGAAGGCATTCGCCTGACAGCAGTGCCTTCACACGTCAGCCGCTGTCAGCTGTCAAGTGGTCTCAAACTTTCTGTTTCCGTGTTGGCGCTCCTGCTCGCCTGTGCATCTTCGCATCTGCTCACTAACGCAGGGGTCAGGCTGCTGTCTCACGGCTGCTGCTTCGTCTGCAGTTCTGCAGCTGCCGTCCCCGGTTTTTCATTGTCTGCAGTTGCCCAGCTGGTGACGACTTCCCTGCGGCGAGGCTTCCGCCGTTCGCGGCTAGCAGCTGCAACTAAAGTCGGCAGCGCAAAAAGAAGCTCCTCTTTCTTGGCGTGCGAAAGGCGTGAAAGAGGCAGAACCTTTGCATATGGGTGGTGGCGGGGTTGCAGCGGCAGCAGCAGCAGCAGCCGCAGCAACCCACATGGCGGCAAGAGCAGGTGCGGTGGCAGCACCTCGGGCTGCTGCGGTCGCAAAAGCGGCGAAGGTGGCCAGAGTGGATGCAGTTGCGGCTCCAGTAGCAGCAGCAAAGACGAGCTCTCTTTCCGGGCAGCTTTCTGGACATGCTTCAGGGCAGGTTCGAGGAAGGCTGTGCAGCCGAACTGCCAGGAGAGTCAACAACACCGTGTGCGCCATTCCCTCTTTCCCTCATTCCTCCTCCAGACCCATTCCAAGGATAAAGTCCGTCTTTCTCCGGCGCTCCCTCTCCTCCTCTGCACCTTTCCCTTCGCCTCTTCTGCCCCGAACTCTGACTCAATCACCCTCAATTGCCCACTGCTTACCCCTCTTGTTGTCGTTTTCATCCTCTGCCTTCAGTCTAAACCTCTCCGCGCCACTCCTCCCTTCATCTGCGGGAGGGTCCATACCACAGCTACCCACGGCGCACACCCACCACTTCGGCTGTCTGTCTCGCTCCAGGGCAAGTTGGCGCAGGAGTAGCAGCAGCAGCAGCAGCAGCAGCAGCAGCAGCAGCAGCAGCAGCAGCAGCAGCAGCAGCAGCAGCAGCAGCAGCAGCAGCAGCAGCAGGAGCAGCAACGGCAGCTGCGTTAGAGGGGGCAGCGGCCGAGGGCATCTGGCACGAGGAAGAGCCAGCGGCCAAGAAAGCAGTGCAGCAACACGCTCAGCCGCCCACCCGGCCGAATCCGACACCAGTGTGGACAGTGGGAGGAGTACTACAAGCAGAAGCAGTGACAGCGGCGCCGTGAGCAACCGTGGCACCGGCAGCAGAAGCAGTGATGTCGGGAGCGCATTTGCCAATAGAGTCAGCGGTGGCGATGCAGGCCGAGTGACTCGCGGTGATGACGATGCCGGCAACAATGGTATTGGTATCAGGAGCGGTGCTTCTCCTGCTGCTGCAGTAGGTACCGCTCCAGCTGCTGCTGCCCCCGCTGTGTGTCCCGGGTGCGGCATCCTCATGCAGGAGCGCGACCCGTCAGGCCCCGGCTACTTTGTTCGCCCCTCTGCCCCCGCCACCGCCGATGCTGGTCGTGCACTGGATTCAGACATGGTAGTAGATGATGACGTCATCGATGAAAATGATGACGTCATCAGGGAGGATGATGATGGTGGTGGTGGGGAAAGCGGGTGGGTGGAGATTGATCTGAAGAAGGGGGAGAGAAGACCAGTGGCCCGGGATGCTGTCGGGTTTTTGGTGGAAGAAGAAGACGATGTGGTGGATGGGGTTTTTGCAGTGGACGAGGAAGAAGAGGAAGGAGACGGAGAGGATGATGACTGGCTGGAGAGCGATGGGGAGGAGGAGGAGCTGTCGCCGGAGGACGTGGCGGCGCTGGCCGCTTGGGATAGGCTGTGGGAGGCCGAGGGCAAGAGGGACCGAGAGGAGGGCAGAAGCAAGCGGAAAAAGAAGATAAAGGGTGCGGCAGGCGGGTTGGAAACGGAAGGGGAGGGAGATGGGAGAAAGGAGCGGCTGGTGGTGTGCGCTCGGTGTCACGCCCTTCGGAACTATGGCAGGGTGAGACGCTGAGACACTTTGTGGAGCTGGGGAGAGTTGAGATTCCGAGCTCTGAGAGCTGTGATGACGTAATTGTGATGTGCCTGGTGGGCACATCACATCACAAACACACACAGAGGGTGGGCACGGTGTCACGCCAGCAGCAGCCTGCGCCGAATGTCCTGGCCTGAGGCGAAGGGATCTGTCGGTGCTTTTCTGAGTTGTTTTTCAGAACGTCAGAGAAAAACGAGCACTGCAGAGTTTCTCTGTGTGGCGTCTCCTCTCTGCAGCGCTGAGACGTCTCTCTCTCTCTCTCTCTCTCTCTCTCTCTCCCCCTCTCTCTCTCTCTCCCCTCTCTGTGGAACCCAGTCTGAGGTGAAGGGATTTGTGACTCAAGTCACCGTGTCAACGTTGGCAGGGTTTTGTTCTGTGTGCGCTCCGGCACTGTAGTCATGGGCAGCAACCGGCAGCAATCGACGTCTCTGAGAGAGGCCGTTAGGGGGAGGCGGTCT
>SZWC01006242.1:81942-111178 GCA_023375785.1 Penium margaritaceum
AGGGAGGCGGCCACTCGAGGTGAGGGAAGCTGTGGTATTTTTCCTTGCGAAATTGCTGGTGAGGGCGCAGCTACTTGAAGACGTTTACCGTCATGAATCATGGCATTCAGAAAAGAAAGGCATTTTGTGAAGCAGACATCCCGTGTGAGTTTTGTAGTTGGTCTGCTTCACCCTAAACACAACCCAGAAGTTAAGGGAGAGATTGGGTCCAGTAGTGGATGAGTGGGAGACCATGATGTGGGAGATGAGCTGTTCGAAAATCGGAAGCGGCATCCTACATGAATGCCCAAGGAAGAGTAGACATCCATGTGGCATGTAGTTGAGGTTGATGTGGAAGGATAGGACGGAAATGTGCGTGGAGCTGACGCATACAACCATGACGGAGGCATACAATACTAAAGAGGTACATGAAAGAAGGGGCATGAAATGGCGGTCCCCTTGCTGATCCGGACAATGGCATCAAACATGATGCCATGAAACCTGGAAAAACGAATTTGACCGAATGAAAGACGCAAAGGATGGAATAAACCTGAAAATGATCGCTGAAAAGCACAAGAAGCATACACACGCACCCATGTCTTGACCCAAGCAAGGACAGGATGTCTTGAGATATCGAGACGTCACCTAGAGTACCTGTATCTCAACCAAAGTAGTTGAACTCAACAGTAAATGAAAAAGGACTAGTGGAAGTTTTAAAGCCTAGTAAATGTATGCCATGATACGAGAGAAACTTCCACGAGACTGGTTTTCAACCCTTATGAATTACGGTCTCACAAGGCACGTGACAAGATCTAAATTTGTTAGGGTCATGACCAATCAGGAATAAATGTTCCATTGGAAAAACAAGGATGTCAAAAGGATATGCACGAAAACAAGCATGTAGACTGGGTTGTTGTCATGTGAGCCGTCTCTGTCTGTTTGTGCGGCATATTGTGATCAACTAATGCAAACCCCCAATGCGGACCCCGCTGGCGTCGAAGCACCGACGTTTGCTGATCCCACCCACTAGCAGCTCATCGACAACTGCTACAACATTTTGGATGCATGCTTGGGTGCTCTCCATTTTTTTTACAATTGTTAGAGTTTTCTCCGTGGACAAGCTCTTGCATTTTGTGTCCATCAATTGGTGCCGGGCCCATGCGTGTGCCTAAGTCGTAGCGTCCGACTCGAGATTCTACATCTCTAGGTTCAGACAATGTTACGTTTGGATGGCCAAAAGAATGGTTTTGGGCCAATTTTAGAAAAAACTGACACTGCTGCGTGAGTCGCGGCCGTCCACCGCTTTAGGTATTTGTTCCTTGTAAATATGATTAGAATGCAGTAGGGCATGCAGGCCCATGTGAAAAATATCATGAGCTCCAAGAGAGAGGCAGACAATGAAGGCAAAATCTGGCTGAGTCTGAAACACGTTTAAGAACAAGAAGAAAGTGCAATGAGCCCTACTGAGAGCTTATGTTCTTGGGACTGACGGCTAGCCCACTAGGTCCCGTCATCCCCTGAGAAAATGCGTGGAAGCTTCCTAGCGATATGGCCGCTGACTAGGCGTCAGTGCCTGGTCAGACGGTAACGACAGTCACAAGTCGTGCACACAACGGCAAGGGTCTGGCTAATGGATGCTAAAATGAGTCTAGGGCATGCAGGCCCATGCTGAATGAGACATGAGCTCTGGTGGTGAGCGGGAGAAACACAGCGCCAAGATTTGGCTAAGTCTGGAACGACTGAATTAAGAATCAAGGAGAGAGTACAATGAGCCCTCCGAAGAGCTTATGTACTGGGGACTGGCGGCTAGCCCATCAGGCCCCGTCATCCCCGCCGCACCAAAAGGCGCGGATGGGGAATACACATGTCCCAGAACGTGAAACCACATACTGGAGGTCTCCCGAGGCACCGGAACAGTCAACCGTGTGCCCGGGTCTCAACCGAC
This sequence comes from Penium margaritaceum, assembly GCA_023375785.1. Taxonomy (NCBI): domain Eukaryota; kingdom Viridiplantae; phylum Streptophyta; class Zygnematophyceae; order Desmidiales; family Peniaceae; genus Penium; species Penium margaritaceum. The sequence continues at coordinate 83,867 of SZWC01006242.1, forward strand.
GAGAAAATATCTAATATACCCCAAACACATTCAGATTCTATAGTGACATACTAGCATCACCGGCTAGCCAAGCTAGGCAAGCTTAGGCCTCCCGAGACGCCGGAACATGTAACCGGGCGTCCGGGTCTCAGCCACACGTAGACTACACATGTCCGTGAAAGGGTCACTAAGACTAGACCAAGCAGTGCACGGTCTCCCGAGGTACCGGCACGAACCACCGTGTACCCGGGTCTCGACCACAGAGAGAGTGTACAACCTGTCAGAGGCAATATGCAGTCAATCTTTATGGGTCTCCCGGAGCACTGGCATGAACCACCAAGTGCCCGGGTCTCGACCACCGAGAAAACTCTATCAAGCATGCATGGGTGAACTAGGCGCCTAGAATGCACCATATGTGTCAAAGAAGGAATACTATAGCTGCTGGAGATCCATCAGCACACACTAGGAAGCTCCCTGCTACACAAGACTGTATGACAACCAGACAGCTCAAAGCCCACACACCAACACTCCCCCTGGGTTGTAGGAGCTGTCAACAAGGGTACCAACTGGGAAGATAAATACACTCCCCCTCAGTGAGAGAATCCTGGGAACATGAACTCAAACACCTGTGTGCCCTGAGAAGTATGCTCCCCCTGAGCTCAAACGATCCTGGGAGAAAAATGAAGTAATGGCTAACCCCTGAGAGTGGCTCTGGATGTGAAAGTGTCAGCAAGGAAAGGAAGATGAGGCTGAGATAGCTACCACATGCACAACTCACTCATACATTGTCCAACACCTGTCACTCACCAGCTCCGGAGTAGGGTGAGAAAGGTAACGCAGCCTCACCTCACACTCCTGGGGGCTGCCACAGATCCCAGCTGACAGGGTCCAGGGTCTCACTCTGATCGGACTCAGAGGGTGCAGGGGTGGAGAAGACGCTGCCGAATGCTCGATGGTCAGGAGAGGAGGGAGAGGCTGGAGTCTCCACGTGTGGCAGTTGCCAGAAGTGCTGACCAGCAGACTCTGGTACTGTGTGTGAAGAGAGGATGGTAGTGAGCGCTCCTGGGAAGGAGGATGAGGAGGAAGCCGGGTCTGTGTGTGTGGAGCTCGTCACTGCAGGTGGTGTAGAAGCTGCACACTCCAACGAACGCAGGTACCCCTGCGTTGTGACCAACTCACCCTGGAGACGAGAGGCACGAAGACGCAGATCGACATGATCCTCCTGAGTAACTGTACGAAGCTCAAACTCTACATCCTCGAGCACCGCCATCACCTCACTGTAAGTGGTGGACAAGGAGTTCACCACTCCACGAAGCACAACCACCTCCATCTCTGCCGCTCAAAGCTGAGTGGCTGCAGGTGTCATGTCTCCTGAAGCAATGTGTCTCAAATTTTCCAGGGACTGAGGTAAAGGATCATCAGAAGGACATGGGTGCGGGACAACCTCTGAGGTAGGAGTGCAGGAATCGGAGATGAAGAGGGATGGACCAGGTACAGAGGAGGATGGGGGTGAGCTGAAGGCTGTCCCGAGGCTGTCCGGGGTGTCGTCACTGCTCAGTATCTCAGGATCCGCATCCTGTGAGTCGGTAACCGAGGGTGCTGTGGAACTGGACTCAGAACCATCTGGGCTACGTCCGTTGCAACCCTCTCTGAGCATCTCGGCCAGCGCATCCTGTAGTGCACGTAACCACTCCTCTGCATCCCTCAGCTCACACTCTCTAGACATCTGAATGTAATCGCTCCTCCCTGTGTACCCAGTGAAGATGTCGCCGGGAGCATCCTGTGGTGGAGGGGTGTCGCCGGAAGATGTCTCTTGGATGGTAGCGACGTAAGTCTCCTGCGAACTGATCTGAAAGCAAATCTCGTCCTCCTCAGCTTGGCATCTCAGACAGGAATGACTAGGTGCTGCCAACTTGGTTAAGGGCAATGACCCTGCAGTCACTACCATAGGTGGGCAAGACTCCAATTCCCCCCCCAAGATCTCAGGCGACAGAATGGTATCTCTATCAGCTGGTGCACTATCGTTGACAACTGAGGAAAGAGCAGACACAGCTGATGCAGTCCATGTAGCTGAGACTGCCGATGTGTCTGCTGGTGATGATGTAGCTGATGCTGCTGACGCAACAGATGTTGCTGATACAGCAGATGCCGCCAATGCAGCTGATGCTGACGGTGAAGCTGGTGATGTTGATGGAGCTCGTGCTGATGAAGCAACAGGCACAGCTGATGCTACAGGTGCTGTAGATGATGTCGATACAGTGGATGCAGATGATATCCCAGAAGGTGATGCTGTAGAGGACGTAGGCGCTAAGGGTACAGCAAATGCAGCTGTCACAGAAGCAGCTGGTGTAGGTAAGACTGCCGACATAGAGGAAGAAGATAACACCGAAGAGGAAGCTGATGACACAACTGCAGTGGAAGATGGAGCAGCTGGTGCTGATGGAGCAGCTGTCACAGCTGATGTAGCTGGTGCGATAAGCGAAGCAGGTGTAGTAGGAGAGGGTGATGCCGATGCAGCTGTGGATGTGTCTGATGCTGCTACTGCTACTAAAGATGCAGAAGCTGTAGAGAAAGCTACTGCTGGCGAGGCAACCGGTGGGGCAGTTGGTGTAGGAAGCGCAATTGTACCAGCCGATGCAGCTGGTACTGTACAGGATGCGGGAAGTGCAGATGTTGACTGTGTGGATGTATCTGATGCTGCTACTACTACTAGAGATGTAGAAGCTATAGAGGACGCTACTGCTGGTGATGCAACAGGTAGGGCAGCTGGTGCAGCAAGTGCAGCTGTACCAGCCGATGCAGCTGGTAATGTAGAGGATGCGAGAAGCGTGGATGTAGACTGTGTGGATGTGTCTGATGCTGCTACTGTCAATGGACCTGCTCCAACAGGTGCAATGCTAGGTGCTCCTGCTCCATCCTCGGTGCTCACTGACATAGTCGATGTCGAAGTGGACGGATGCACACACCCGCCCTCAACCGGTGCAACGACAAAAGCCGGTGGAGATGAAGACGTGCCAGAGACGAGACGAACATGACGCGCTGGGCAACGACAACGTCGACGAGTTGGAGGCTGACTGGGAGGTGGCATGACACCAGTGGAGCGGAGGATGGAGAGAATAGCTGCAGACTGAGACGGAAGGTCCAGTGCAGCCGGGGAATGTCCCTCAGAAGAAGAGGAGGAAGATGAGGACGATGGTGTACAGGGAGAGTCAGCCTGATGTGTGAAGAGATGGTCACTGATCTGCTGCATCATCTGTCGCAGACTCTGGAGCTTGGTGTACAGGACAGCAATAGCGCCGGTGTGATGAACGAACGAGTGAGGTAGGTGTGTCTGCTGTGGTGTGTGAGGGAACTCACGAGGCGGGAGCTAGGGTGGATGCCACCCACTGGGACGGAGGTGACACTGGGGCCAACCGTGGCGTCCATCGCCACAAAATTTGCAGGCAAACCCACGACGAGCTGGATCCTGCCGTGGAAGAAGAGGGCCACTCCTCTGAGAGTCATGGTGGTGTGAATGGAGAATGGCGCGTCCCGGCGGCGTAACGACAGACCACGAGAGCGGCTGGAGAGCAGCATCACTAAGGGGTGGTGCTGGCGGCCACACATCAATCCCTCATGGCAAAGGAGGATGCGGATGTGCGTGAAGAATGCCCTGTCCCGGTGGTGACGAGAAGGACCATGGAGAAGGCTGACCAGAGGGTGGAGGTGGTCCGGACACCAAGCCGTCAGGCTGATGACACGCGGAGGCGTGTAGAGCGCTAGCTCCGGTCAGAGTAGAAGCTGACCACAGAGGAGGCTGTGCCGTGTACCCATAAGAGGGTGGTGTCCGCGTCAATGCACTAGTAGGTTGGTGAAACGACGGAGCGAGGAAAATGCTCTCTCATGGTGGTGAAGAGACCGACCACAGGAGTGACTGACCAGCACCACCATGAGGTGGTGGTGCCGGTGGCAGAAGCACTGTGCCAGAAGGCAACCCGTGGTGGGAGCGACTGTGTCCCGGCGGTGGAGAAAATGACCACGGGAGCACATGGCCGGGGTGACCACGTGGTGGTGGTCCCGGCGGCGGCCTCAGTGGATCTGAGGGTCGCGAATGAAGAGGGTGAGAGTGCAGAACACTATCAGTGGGCGAGGGAGAAAATCCCTGTGTGAGGCAAGGGCCAGGAGGTGGCCCCGGCCATGGCAACGTCGTGTCGAGAGGGAAGATGAGATGTGATGAGAGGTCCTGGCACTGTCTGTAGGTGGTGCAAAAAGGAAGGGAAGAGGCCCTAAGCGACTAAAAGACAAAAATGGATGTAGTGCACGGTAGACATACTTGTGCTCAAAGGAGGACAGGGAAAAGGAAAATGGAATGGGAGAAATCCCCCGTTCTAGGAAGAAAAGACAGGAGAAGAATTAAAAAGAAAAGACCTCGTTGTCTGATAGGAAAATATTACGGAAATATCCCTAGGGTTATCAAGGGTCTAGTTTTGTATTTTTTGTCTCGCTTGTCCCTGTCTGACCTAAAAGCCCGTTTTTTTTCGGGATGAAGTGGATGCGTCATGTCCGGCGTGTGGAACACATGTCAATCGCAACAACCCACGATCGCGTGGGTGATTTCGCACCCACGCGAAAGTCGTGGTTGACTTTCGCCGCTGCAAAGTGCCGACGGTGATGACGTCAGCGGAACTGCGAGGGGATGGGTCCGTGAAGCGAGCGAGAGCCAGCGAGAGCGAGAGAGAGACAGCGAGAGCCAGCGAGAGTGAGAGCCAGAGAAAGACTGCGAGTGCCAACAAGAGTGAGAACCAGAGAGCAGAAGACTGTGGGGTGAGGGAGAACAGGAAGCGAGAAAGAAGAAGAGCAGAGCAGAGTAGCAGAGAGAAGGGAGGAGAGCGATGTCAGTTGTTGCTATCGCGCTGCAGCAAGACGCGCATTCTGCACAAATGTTGTTGCTGCTCCTACCGCCAGCGCAAGCCGCGCAACGCGGCTGCTGCTGTTCGCTGCTCGCGCTGGTGCTGTCACGCTACGCAAAGCTGCTGCTACCGTTAGACCTGCGGGAGGGTGCGGCAGCTTTGCTTGGCCCGCGCAGTGCTATGCAAACTGTGCAGTGCAATGCCAATGATGTTGATGATGCTACTGCAGCACAATGTGACTGCTACTGATGTTGCGCGCTGCTTTCACACTACAGCTACGCCACGTGCATGCGGCTGCAGCGCCGCTCACACACCGCTGTCACTTACACTTTTCTGCCAGAAGGCATTGTTGTTATTTTTCCAACGCTACCGATGGTGGTGCTGCTGCCGCCCATACAGCAGCTTCAGTAGCACCCAGTGAGATCCTAATGAACACTAAACCTAATCTAGGTGGAAGGTGAAAGCCGTCGTTGTTGCTGTCGTAGACATGTTTGTCGCTCCTGGATACTTCTGTCTGCGTGGCGCCACGTGGCGCACCTAAGCTGCGTTTCAGACCCATTCTCCTGCTTTGTTGCTCACACGACCCCCCTGTGTTCTGATACCATGCTAAAATGAGTCTAGGGCATGCAGGCCCATGCTGAATGAGACATGAGCTCTGGTGGTGAGCGGGAGAAACACAGCGCCAAGATCTGGCTAAGTCTAGTACGACTGAATTAAGACTCAAGGAGAGAGTGCAATGAGCCCTCCGAAGAGCTTATGTACTGGGGACTGGCGGCTAGCCCACCAGGCCTCGTCATCCCCGCCGCACCAAAAGGCGCGGACGGGGAATACACATGTCCCAGAACGTGAAACCACATACTGGAGGTCTCCCGAGGCACCGGAACAGTCAACTGTGTGGCCGGGTCTCGAACGACGAGAAAATATCTAATATACCCCAAACACATTCAGATTCTACAGTGACATACTAGCATCACCGGCTAGCCAAGCTAGGCAAGCTTAGGCCTCCAGAGACGCCGGAACATGTAACCGGGCGTCCGGGTCTCAGCCACACGCAGACTACACATGTCCGTCAAAGGATCACTAAGACTAGACCAATCAGTGCAGGGTGTCCCGAGGTACCGGCACGAACCACCGTGTACCCGGGTCTCGACCACAGAGAGAGTGTACAACCTGTCAGAGGCAATATGCAGTCAATCTTTATGGGTCTCCCGGAGCACTGGCACAAACCACCAAGTGCTTGGTCTCGACCACCGAGAAAACTCTATCAAGCATGCATGGGTGAACTAGGCGCCTAGAATGCACTATATGTGTCAGAGATGGAGTACTATAGCTGCTGGAGATCCATCAGCACACACTAGGAAGCTCCCTGCTACACAAGACTATGTGACAACCAGACAACTCAAAGCCCACACACCAACAGGGGACACAAGGCAAAGTGTCAGAATGCTTCAATAGCATCTGCAGAGAGAGATGACAAATGACTGGTCCATGGCATAAGTACCTGCCGCGGTGCACGGCGGGTGTCGCACGCGACAGTGCAAGGTTTGTCCTAAAACTGGCCCAAAACTACTATTTTGGTCGTAACTCAGCGTAGACAAGTCAGAATGCTACGCCGTCTGAACCTACACATGCAGAATCTCAAGCCAGAAGCTACGACTGGTCACATGCATGCATCCGGAAATAAAGGGTGGACACAGAATGCAAAGACATGCAAATCGGGCCCACGGCCAGTCCACCGCTAAAATCTCACAAGCTGGAGAAAAACTACAGAAGGTCCCAGACAGCATCCAGGACTCTGGGGCGACCGTCGATCAGCTCCGAGCAGGTAGTCCACCACCAAACTACGCCCCGGTGCCACCTAGGTCCGCATCAGGGATCTGCACAAGCATGGACACGGCCGAGTGGTCATAGTAAACTGTACAGGTCGGCATGAACGTCACCAATCACAACACTCCCCCATGACCCGATGGTACGCATGTCCATACACGTGCAGCACTGAAACGAGTGCAACAACGAGTGCAAAAACAGTCGTGACACAGGCACAGACACACCCCGTACTCAACCACTCTCAGGCAAGGGGCGAAGCCCAATGGAATGAATGGCCACCAGAAACTTCCCGCGCGCCAGTGCCTTTGACAAGAAGTCAGCACGCTGCATGTCAGTGCCCACCCATATGATGGAGATCACGTGTCGCTCCACCAGATCATGCACGAAGTGATGCTCAACTGCAATGTGCTTCGTGCGAGCATAAAAGACACCAGAGTTCTCCGCAATGGCAAGAGCACTATGGTTGTCACAACGAAGCACAATGGCGGGCACCGACTGACCCAGCTCAAGGAACAGGCGTTGCAGCCACACTGCCTCAGCAGCCCCTGCACTTAGAGCAACATACTCTGCCTCTGACGAGTTACGTGCGATGCAGCCCTGCTTCCCACTGCACCAGGACACAGCGGTACCACCGAGCAGGAACACGTAACCGGTGCGACTGCGTCCATCTGGGCTCCAGGCCTAGTCGCTGTCGATGTAGCCGTCAAGAACCACCGAACATTGCCGGCGAAATCAGAGTCCGAGGTACAGCGTGGAAGCCACATACCGCACCACTCGCACAGCCACCTGGAGGGCTCTAGCACGTGGAGCCTGTGAAAACTGTGCAAGGAGGTTGATGGCAAAAGCGATGTAGGGGCGTGTGGTAGTGGTCAGGTACATCAGAGATCCGATGAGGCAGAGGTACAAGATCACATCCACTGTCTTCCCCAGCTGTGTGGGATCGTCCACCTCCAGAGCGTCCTGCCCGTCAAGTGTGAGAGGTGTGGAGGCCGTTGGCAATGTGCCAAGGAGGTCAGTGAAGCGCTCCCCCACAACACGTGCGTATCGGGCCTGATGCAAAAGAAGCGTCCGGCGTCTGCAACAGAAGCGTCTCGTACAATCTCCATGCCAAGAAACACCGTCGCAAGACCAAGGTCCTTCATCCTATAGGCAGTTTGGAGGACCGCCTTGGCCTCCTTCACGGCCTCCATGGAGGGAGACGCGATCAAGAGGTCGTCCACATAGACCAGGATGGCAGTGAACCGCTCAGGCGACTATCGGATGAAAAGAGAGGGATCTGCCTCGTTCCGTACATATCTTGCACGAGTCAGAGTGCCTATGATCTCCCGGTTCCAGCACTGAGGAGAAAATTTGAGTCCGTACAAGGACTTGCACAAGCGCCAGACCTTGTCACCTTCCTCAAAGCCTGGTGGCTGGACCACGTAAATCTCCTCATCCAGAGAGCCATGGAGGAACGCATTGTTCACATCCATCTGGTACAGTTCCCAGTCATGCTGAACCACCACACCAAGCAGAGCACGAGCTGAGGTCATGCGGCCGACAGGGGCAAAGGTGTTAGTGTAATCAAGGCCCTCGATCTGAGAGTACCCCTTGACGACCAAGCAAGCCTTGTGGCATTCCAATGAGCCATCCGGCTTCACCTTCTTGCAAAAGACCCACTTGACCTGAATCGCCTTCCTCCCGGGTGGAAGGTCGACTAGCTCGTAAACTCCGTGCTCTCGGATGGCACGAAGCTCATCATCGCAGGCGGCACGCCAGGCATCGGCATCCTCTGATGAGAGGGCGTCCCTCAGTGTGCCCGGATCAGGCGCCAACGAGGGAGAGCTCCGAGTGGCGAGTGCACACGCCTCAGAACTGGGCATGACGACCACAAGGTCAGCTACTGCATCACAAGCGGTACGAAACTAGCGAGTGACGAGATCGTGTCCTACAGGATGTGGTGGATGTACCTCTGTGTGATCTGTACGGACACTCAGGCCGAGGGCTTTTGTGCTGAGATGGCCACTCGCAACGCTACGAGTGGAGCGCCCGGGTGCGGGACTTGACACTCGCCGGGCTCCGGAGGCCAACGGTCGAAGACGACCACCGGGCTCATGCGAGTAGCCTGGGCTCGAAGGGCTGACCGCAAGCTCAGAGACAGGCACACCCACATCCGGTGAGGACTGAGGCCCAAGGGCAGGTGATGCAGTGGGAAGAGAGGCTGGTGAACGGATGGGAGACGTAGGACTGGGAGTGACAGCAGGACCACCCATAGAGATAGGAGTACCGGTGGAAAGAGGGGCAACATCATTGATGTCTGTGGGTCGCGAGGGTGTAGGAGAGGAGACAGGCTGGACGGGAGAGGTCTCTGGGCCGACTACGATGATCACTCGGTCATCAAGAGCCGGAGACCGAGAAGCAGAGGGGGCTCGAACGGATACATTAGCCGGACGAGAGGTGCTCGTAGGCTCAGACTCCCCCATCCGTCGAGAAACCTCACACGTAGGAACGTGTGTGACAGACATCGACACAATCAACATCAGATCGCGGTAGGTGAGAGACTCAAAGAAGAGAGCGCCGTGGGACTCAACAATGCGACGATGGGCGGGGTCCCAAAAACGCGAGGCCTTCGACCGCGGGGAGATACCAACGAAGGCACAAAAGCGACCCCGCGGAGAGACCTTGGACCCCTGGTGATCCTCCGTGTACCACACAGAAGCCACTGAGCCCCAGAAACGAGCAAGACGTAGATCGGCACGATGGCCAAACCAGAGCTCATACGGTGTAACATGGTCCGGAAGAGGACCGTGCGGGAGGCGGTTCCAGACCCACGTCATGTAGGCAAATCCTTTGAAGGCGAAGGATTCCGGGAGACCGCACTCAGACCGTATAGCATGAACCGCATCCTCCATGGTGCGGTTCCAGCGCTCAGAGACACCGTTTTGCTGAGGAGTGGCAGGAGCAGAGGCCTGGTGAAACATCCCGCGCTCGGCAAAGAAAGTGTCCATGTCGCCAAGAAACTCGCCGCCGCGATATGAGCGGAAGGTATGCAGCGAGTGGCGAGACTGACGCTCAGCCATCACTAGCCAGAGACAAACCTCGAGAGCGGCATCACTCTTCTAGCGCAGGCTATAGACCCACCGCATCCGGGTGAAGTCATCGGTCAGGACATATCGGCCCCGATCGGATAAGGACTCGACAGGGAGAGGACCAAGAAGGCCCGAATGGACCAGCTCAAGGGGGCGAATGGCTCGAGAACGGGAGTCAGAGTAGGTGCAGCGATGCATCTTACCCTGAGCGCAGAACGGACAATCGGTCTTGGGCGGCTTCTCAAAAGAGGCCGCGTCAAGACCGAGGACAGGCTGTGTCCTAATGAGCTTGACACAGTGTCGGAGCCCACATGACACAGACGTCGATGTAGCAGGCGCTGATGCTCAGTAGACAGGACACCAGTGATAAACACACGAGCAGGAGGGGAAGAGGAGCAAGGAGAAGAAGAGATCCAAGGAACACGATACAGATCATCCACAATAGAGGCACAAAGAATAATAGTGCAAGTATCAAAAGCAATCACTGTCGCGGATTTGGCAATGTGCTCCACAAAGAGTCCCATCAAAGTGCAGGCATGCACAGAGAGCAAGCTTAGCTCAAGGTTAGGCACAAAAAGCATGTCGGAGAGATACAAGGGGCTAAATGGACCATCGAAGCACACAACCCCAACACCCTAGACTTGCATGGACTGACCAGAGCCTGTGCAAACGGAACGATCAGATGCCACAGGACCGAGGACAACGAAGTCACTACGACGACATGTCATGTGGTGAGTGGCACCGGAATCGATGATCCAAGTGCCACCCGAATCACGACTGGAGGACGTCACGGTGCAACGGGCAATGGAACACTCGGCTGCAGACGGGCGCTCGGCAACAGAGGAGGGAGAACGACGAAGGGCGCACAGGTGAGACTCAGAAATCCAATGTGTACTATCAGGCCCATCATCATCACATGCCAGCTATGCTCCCCCACACGAGTCATCACGAGAGACGAGAACATATGAACAAACAGTCTGTGAACCATCCGGCTATGACGACACACTCGCACCTCCCTGAGAGAAAAATGCCAGGAGCTGACGGAGCTCGGCGATGGTGCGGTCACGGGGGTCCAGGTCTCCGCTGCTCGCCGGTGGGGAAGCGAGAACTACTGCGGTCATGGTCGCCGCGCGACTAGAGGCCGTACTGCTCGACGCAGACCGCTGTGCGTGTGCAGCCTGAAGACCGCGAGTGATCCGTGCCCAGTCGAGCGGCTCCTCGCACTCGGTGTAGCGGTGAGCACCTCCACAGTTGTAGCAGTGAATAGTGCATCCATTGCTACCGCCTGATGACTGCTGCTATGGTGACTACTGCTGGCCTGAGCCACGCTTGTTTCTACTCTTCTTCCCCTATGCTACAGCTGCCACACCCTTCGTCTGAGTCGGGATAGCTGGGGTGAAAGGGGAAGAGGAGGGCGTGCAAGAGGATGGAGAAGTGAACTGCAAGAGAGGCGTCGGTGGTGACGCAATGACCGGTGTAGCAAGTGAACTCTCCTGGTGGACGACGGCTGCCTCACGAGCGGATGTCACCTGGAGGAAAAGCTGATGCGTCCAAGGAAGAAGCTGAAGGGAGGTGGAGAAAGGCTGGAGCGCGGCATCGCTGTACCTTGTGAAGATGTCGGCATGCTCAAGACAGACTCCGATCATGAGCGTGCGAAGCGCCCACAGTTGTGTCCCTCCTACGGTCCCAAGGCACATGTAGATGCGCATGCCGCGCCGCCAGTAAGCGGCTGCGGGCTCGGCAGGTCCCTGACGAAGGGAGTGGAAGGCGCGGATGTGAGCTGTGCGGGTGGCGTGCGTCTCTGCAGCAAGCGGGGACAATGCCAGCTCCCAGCACCGACGTGGGTCAGCACCCGAGCCTGTGCCGGCCTCTCCAAGGAAGGGGCAAAAGTCCACGACAGTCTCGCGAGGCATGGCGTAAAGAAGTCCGTGTATCGCCCGAGCCGCTGTCAGCACCTGAGCACGGTCCGTAACCTGGTACTGACTATGGTAGTAGGGCCAAACTCCCTCGCAAGTGGCCCAGACCTGGAATAGGGTCTCCCAGCAGTCAAAGGCGTCCTCGCTGACATATCGTGGGGGCGGTGTCTCGAAGTCCTTGGATTGCTGCTCCGTAGGGAGAAAAACCACAGGATGGGAAAGACGAGGGATGGGGAAGACATCGGGACGAGGAATGTCACCGAGGTAGGTCTCAGGCGAAGATCGGATCTCCGGGAACGGGGAACCGGAACGCGTCTGCAACTGGCAAAGACGCTCATAAAGTACGCGAATCTCCCTCTCGAGAGTGTCATCGTCCATGCCTGGCATATCAGGGTTCTCCTCCAAAGGATTAAGAAGTGGCAGGTCCTGTCCTGCCGCTCTCCTCGGTGTAGATGCTGACTGTTGTGCAGAAGGTGTGATGCCGCCGACTCCTTCGGAGGTGTGTTGTGGGGCCGTGGACTGACTCCAAAGAAGATTAGTGAGCGTGCGGATGGCGTCGGTCTGTTGCTGCTGTAGGCGATGTATCTCATCCTGCTGACTCCGCAGGTCCGCAATGGCCTACGAGCGTGGGCTCATGACCCGGAGGAGGAGGAAGAAGGATCTGGCGGTCCTTTGTCGTTGTCATCGGTCGGAGCCATGTCAGCGCTCAGTATGGGGCCGAACGTCAAAAATTCTCCAAACGAGAAACCAAAAGTGTTTCTCGAGGAGTTGAATCGTCTAGAAACATTGACGTTTTGACCCCAAAATTGCTGACGTCAGCACAGCCGTTGATGATGTCTGCGTTTCTTACGCGAGCATTTTTTACGCCAGCGATTTTTTTGGAAGGTCACGCGAACTCCGCGTGACCGGTGGGGATGACCTCGTCACCCCCTGCTCGCTGCTGTGTAGGGGTTGCGCAGGCCAGCACAGTGCCACGCAGGCCTGCGCAGTGCTGCGTAGTTTTTGCGTAGCAAAAACTGCACAGCAGTTGCAATGTTGCTGCTGCGCTGCTGCATAGCTGCTGCTCCCGCTGCTGCTGCTTTGCTGCTGCTACGCTGCAGTCGCTGTAGTTGCTGCAATGCTGCTGCTTCCACTGCTGCTGCTGCGCTGTTGTTGCTTCTTGCGACTGCTGATGCCGCCGTTGCTGCGAGCTGCTACCGCCGTTGCGTGTTGTCAGTGCTCACAGCCACCGCCGCAAGCTGCTGTTGCGAGCTGCTTCTTTTTTTTTTTATGTACAGGCTGGCAGCCAGACATGGCTGCTGCTGCCACCCGGTGGTGCTGCTGTTGCTGCTGCTACTGCTGCAGGAGCTAGTAAATGCTGCAGCTCACCCGATGTGGTGGTGGAGACTGAGCGATGATGTCGTTGTTGAAAAACGATTGCAACAAGTCCCAGGATACGGCTACGGTGGTGACTCTCACTGCTGCTGCTGGTGCTGTGTCTCTGCGGCACAGCTCAGCGAGAGGAAGCCCGCTGCTCTAATACCATGAGAAAATGTGGAAGCTTCCTAGCAATGTTGCCGCTGACTAGGCGTCAGTGCCTGGTCAGACGGTGACGACAATCACAAGTCGTGCACACAACGGCAATGGTTTTGCTAGGGGACACAAGGCAAAGTGTCAGAATCGTTCAATAGCATTTCCAGAGAGAGATGAAAAATGACAGGTCCATGGCATAAGTACCTGCCACGGGGCACGGCGGGTGTCGCACGCTGCAATGCAAGGTCTGTGCTAAAACCAGCCCAAAACCACTGTTTTGGCCGTAACTGAGCGTATACAATTCAGAACGCTACGCCGTCTAAACCTACACATGCAGAATCTCAAGTCGGACGCTACGACTGGTCACATGCATGCATCCGGCAACAAACGGTGGATACACAATGCAAAGACATGCAAATCGGGCCCACGGCCAGTCCACCGATTAAATCCTACAAGCTGCAGAAAACTGCAGGAGGTCCCAGACAGCATCCAGGACTCTGGGGTAGCCGTTGATCAGCTCCGAGCAGGTAGTCCACCACCAGACGACGCCCCGGTGCCACCTAAGTCCGCATCAGGGATCTGCACGAGCATGGACACGGCCGAGTGGTCACAGTAAACTGTACAGGTCAACAGGAACGTCACAAATCAGAACATCCCCCTCGTGCTAAAAGGCACGCATGGGGAATACACGTGTCACAGAACATGAAACCACACAATAGAGGTCTCCCGAGACATCGGAATAGTCAACCGTGTGCCCGGATCTCGACCGACGAGAAAACATGCAATATACCCCATACACACCCAGACTCTATGGTGACACACAGGAATTATCGGTTAGCCATGCTATGCAAGTTTAGGCCTCCCGAGACATCGGGACATGTCACCGGACGTCCGGGTTTCAGCCACTTGCATGCTATAAACGTCTGATCACGAAATAGTGCTGGGTCTCCCGGGGCACTGGCATAGACCACCATGTGCCCGGGTCTCAACCACCGAGGCAGAACTAGTAGTGTCTGAAACACGTAGAATCAGCGTCCAGACAGCACAACACGCTTTACGAGTCTCAGAAGGGACACTAGTACCATCGGGTCTCCTTGTCGCACCGGTACAATCCACTGGGTGCACGGGTCTCGACCCACCGAGGAAAGTCTCCGAGCTCCCGACAAACGAACCAGGCTGCCGGAATGCGTCGGTCATGTTTTGCCGACACTGTCGTAGGTATTGGAGAAGTATGAGGACACTCCGGAGGCCCGTCGTGTCGTCACGCTCTCCTCTACCCTGTACGACCAACATGGGATACATGGGTAATCCATCTCCGTCGCTCGTGACGGGTGAAAGCCACATAAACCAACGATTAAGAGTTGTCATCTCTCTCTTCATTACTAAGCTATTGGAGCTTGTGAGACCTTACGCATCTACTTAGCTTAACCCTTGCTGCTTTTGCACATGCTTGCTTGCTAGCGCACCACATGACTTGACAGTGTTGTCACGTTAGCAGCAGCAAGACTAGGAAGCTTCCTAGTAGTTTCTCATGGTATCAGATCAGCAAGGCATGCATCACTGAGCTGCGAAGCAGAGACGTAGTAGTGGCAGCAGCTGTGAGAGCTATTCCTATAGCCACGATCCTAGGAGGACCCACCAAAGCACGGTGACCTGCCATCGCAGATTACAACAGCAAAGATACCCTTGGAAGTAAAGCTACAACCCATCACCACGACCACCAACATGAATGCCGTAGAGGGTCATCGAACCTTTTCCAACAACAGTTTGGGCATGTGATGTCCCTATGCGGTCTGTGAAGCTTCTCGAAAGTTTCAGTCAGGTTGCACCAACCACCACTGCGGACTTGTGAGAGTGTGACGACCCCTAATGACCACCATCTTAGGTGTTTAAAGGGGCTTGTTAGAAAGCCTTGGTCATAAGCTGTACATCAAATCCACTCGCGCTTTGTTTCGTGCTTTGTAGAATACGTAACTTGAAAACACTCTCAGATTGAAAACTTCTCTAAATTTAGGGTTGTGAAAAAAATGACATTTGGCCCCTTTTTAATTATTTTCATGAAATCATCACCATTTCATTCAAAATCTTCTGCCGTATCATCGCTCCCAGTTTTGCTTGATTTGGACAACCTTCATGCAAACATCATCATGGTGGGGGATGATGTCATCACTGACTTAACCAAATATTTGACTTGGACAAAGGTTTGGCAATCCAACTGCGCTGGATTATTGATCCAATCACTTTTGCATTTTTCCCTACTGAGCAGCCCACATGGCGCCTGACGACAAGCAGAAGGGGCCTACTGCTCGTGGCTTTGGCTCCGTGGCTGAGAAATCTAGTCCTCGCTCCTAGGCCATCGACTCCCTGTTCCGACACATGGAGAACATCCGGCATCAGCAGGGGGCCTAGGCGGCCACCCTTGAGGAGATTCTCATTATGTTACAGAGGATGCAGCAACCTCTGCCAGCCGCAACCAGAGTACCAAAGCACAGCGTGTAGCAGCAAGGCGTGCAGCAGTAGATGCCGGTAAGAGATGAAAACAGCAGTGACAGCAGTGATGGTCGACAGAAGGCTATGAGGTCTTGGAGTGACTGGTCGCTAGGCTTCTAGCCTTCGGCGGCAAGAGACCGTCGAGGGGATGAGCCATCTCCAGTTGGATCTGTGGACCAGTCCGTTGAATAAGGCTGCACACCGAATCCGGTTCGCAAATCTGAAGCTGGATTCAGATTCGAGAGTACGAATCCACTGCTGGATCCGGATTCATGAATCCGAATCCAAGATTAGCAAATCCTTCTGGATTCACAAATCTTGGCGAATCCTTAGTTGTGGTCTTAGTCTTGACTGTAGCCAAGACAATACCCAGCTGCTTGAAAAAAATGGATGACATCTGGTTCACCTCCCGCTTTTTGCATGTGCGATGTGGTCGTGTCCCTATCGCTACGGAAGACAAGCCTGCCAGTGATCTCGGACTCTCGGACTGATTTGCTCGAAGGCAGGATTTGATGACCTGGCTTGTCAGAAGGACGTCAGTCAGGTCATCGCACGGCCGCCGAATCTGCTGCAAGACACCGAATGAATCGTCGCTCGCTCGAGAAAAATGCGCGAGCGCGTGGCGAAAGCCATTTCGCCTGTTTCGTACATGTGTCAGGCAATTGACCTGGCACATACACAATTTGTGCTAGTTGTCGCAGCCATCAGCTTCCGAACTTTTGAAACTTTGGAAGTTGAACTTACAAGCGTCTTCGCTCAACAGTCGGACGTGAGTGGGACTAGCTCGATATTTTTCTCTCTCCCTCAATCTCTTTTCCTTCCTAGATTCGTTGATGGATTCCCGAATCCCCAAATGAGACCCGACCCTGGATCGGGATTCGTGAATCCGGATCCAGATTTGGGATTCGTGAAATAGATTAACGAATCGAAGGATTCGTGTGCAGCCTTACCGACGAAGGATTCTGGGTCGCCTACACCTTCATTCTCGACGCGCCGCTCTCCCTGTGTACCCTTTGGTGGGCATTCGATTTCCCATGTGCCTGAGCATGTCCCTTAGGTCGTCCTTCCAACGAAGCGGCGGCTGAAGGACTTCAAGACCCCACAACCATGCTTCGATAGAGATGTTGGGTTGGATGCTGAGAGACTCTCTTCTTGGTGTGGGCTCATGAGGAGGACGTCTGCAAGGGGTAGGTTGCGGTGAGAGCCATGCACGGCGTGCTGTACGTCGTGTCCCAAGACGTTGTTGTCGACTTCCGTCCATTCCAGGGGGCCCTTGGTATAGGCACCGCAGCGGACCCCTGCCGCGGATTGGAGTTGGTCCCGACCCTACTTGCAGCTGAGACCCATGCGATGATGATGGCACATCTTTGGGAGCTTAGCTCCCTCCCTTGGACAAGGTCCTTCTGAGTAGGCGGCAGCCTACTGACGACGAGCAATGTGGACCTACACTCATCCTGGCATCATCAAAGGCTCCCAACTATGGGCCCAGCACACCACCAGGGTCAGGGCCCGCATGGAGTTTGTCCTCATGTTCACCTAGTTTGACCAGTCCATTCTCGCCAAGCTGTTGGTAGTTTAGCTCCCTCCCTTGGAGCTGCTCCCTTGGGCCGATTGGTGTTACCTATAGTGGAAGACTGATTTAGAGGCTAGACGTGCGACTTGTCGTGTTTAGAGTGGCGAGCCTGGCACGAAGGCCCTTGACCAGAGTGTCCATGCAGACTACAACGAGGTGCATCCAGCATGTCCTATGGGCCACAAGTAGGTCTCTCGTGTGTTTTCAGTTACTTGCTATGTCATAGATGATCTTGTCGTGTTTAGGCCTAGTCTGGAGGTGTGTGTTTTGGCTACCCAAAGCTCTCCCTTGAAAGCGCATGATGGACGCACGTTGAAGGAGGCCCTTTCTGATGAGGACACATAGCTGTGACGTGCTACCGATGAGGATGAGCTGAGACCCATCTGTGAGCACGGTGTCTACGAGCTTCTTGACCTCACGTATGGGCGGACGACCATACAAGCTAAGTCGGTCTTTGGCAAGAAAGTGAAGCCTGACGGCTAATTGGATCACTACAAGGTCCACTTGATGGCCAAGGGGTTCTTACAGGTCGAGTGTGTGCATATTACTAACACAGTCGCACCTATTGACCGTATGACTACCACTTGTGCCTTGTTTAGGGATGTTTCTCACCACAATTGGGAGCTACATTAGATGGATGTAAACAACGCATTTCTCCATGGAACTCTAGAGGAGATCTATATGGTTCATCCACCTGACTTTGAGGTCGGTGACAAGGTTCGGCGCTTATGCGAGGCCTCGTACGGTCTGAAATAGTCATTCTGGTGATGGAACTTCAAGATAAGTGGCACACTGATACGTTCTGGCTACATGCAAAGAGACGCCGACCCGTTCCTCTTTCTGAGTCGGATAGTTGAAAGCTTCACCTCCATTTTGGTCTATGTGGATGACCTCCTAGTTGTGTCTCCTTCAATGGAGGTCGTGAAGGAGGACAAGACAGTCCTTTAGGGTACCTATAGGATGGAGAACCTTAGTGTTAGAGATATGTTCCTCCGGATGGAGATTGTACATAATCGTCAGCGGCAAACACTCTTCTTGTATCAGGTACGTTACGCTCGTGTTGTGGGGCAGCGATTTGCTGACCTCCTTGGTGCAGTTCTCAGAGCCTCCACCCCTAACATACCAGACAAACAGGATATCCTAAAAGTGGATGATCCAGCACAGTTGAGGGAGCGGTGGACGTGGCCTTGTACTTGCGCCTCATTGGCACCTTAACGTACTTGGCCACAACCACACGGCCCGACAACGCCTTCGGTGTCAATCGTCTTGCAAAGTTCTTGTCGTGTCCTTGGGCGGGAACCATCTATGTGGCTTTGTGAGTGGTGCGGTATGTGGTTTCCACAACGTACGTCGGACTCTGCTTTTGACCGTGGTATTCAGTGCACTAATAGCTACGCCGAGACCGACTAGGCCTGGTTTCCTGATAGGCGCATTCGAGTAAGCTGCGTGTTTCTACCGGGTGAACTGTTTTCATGTAATGTAGCTTCAAGTAGGGTTACATTGCACCGAGCTCCTTAGAGGCTGAGTATGTTCCGCTCAGGACTGGGGCTGCTTAGGCGGTGTGCTTGTAACATTTATTTCGTGAGTTGAGTCAGTGTATGTCTTGCGTTGTTCTGTGCTATGACAACCAGAGTACCTTTGCCATTGCTGAGAAATTTGTGGTGTTTCATGCATGGACCAAGCTCATTGTGATTGAGAATCATTTTTCGCGTGACCTTGTGTAGTGACAAGTGATCTTCATTATCTAGGTCGCCACTGGGATGCAGCAGACTGACGTCCAAAACAAGGCATTGGCACTTGGAAAGTTCATGGTGGTCTTTCATTCTGGCCGACTTTGCCCTTTGAATAAGGGTGGCTGAAAGTGGAATGTGTGAGCATGGACTGTTGAGCATATTGTTGCACACCTGTATCATTCTTGCACGTGTAAGAACATGCTTACCATCGAGTCATGGGAGAGTGTTGTGATGCAAGCTGTACTTGTCTATCTGTATAGCTTAATTTGACCACTTAGTCGTGTCCATGCTCGTGTGGATCCCTGATGTTGATCCAGCTGGCATCTGACCACCGACTGTTGGTGATCCCACCCACCAGTAGCTCTGAGACAGCTGCTACAACATCGTGAATGCTTGCTGGGGCGCTCTGTAGTTTTTTTAGCACTCGCTAAAGTTGCCGGGAGACTGAATTTTGAGCCAGGTTTACATGTTATTTTTTGTGTCCACCGGTCAATGCCGGACCTCTGCTTGTGATGGGTGAAAGCATCCGACTGGAGTCTCTGCATTTCCAGGTTCATACGGTGTTGCGTTTGGCTTGATTTGCGCAGAGTTCTAGGCAAAGCAATAGTTTTGGATCAACTTTAGGACAAACTGACACTGCAGCGTGCATCACCCACTATGCACCGCTATAGGTATTTGCAGTGTCTACTTGTCAGTTGTGATTTATCTCTGCATTACTAAGCTTTTAGAGCTTTTGAGACTATGTGCGTATCCCTAGCCTAATCCTTACTGTTTCTTGCACCTGTTTGCTTGCTAGTGTGCGAGCTTATTGGATAGTGTTGCCACGATAGCACCAACAAGGCTAGAAGTTAGCAGTTTCTCATGTGATACCTCTTTGGGACCTCCAGGTATAGTCATTACATCATTAGCGTGGTTGCCTTACGAAAGGCATTCTTTCTTCTTACATCAATTCACGGTGAACATTTGGTAGTCCTTTTACTTGAATAGGTCCTGCAGCTACGAGCTGACCAATTGGCAAGCTTGCCTTGTCAATAAGCTTCTCAACCTCAACAATCTAGGAGGCAGCTACTCCGCAGGCAACGGTGGTGTGTTGTGTTGGATGGATTTGTTGCATGCCATCACAAAGTGCTTCTAATGTCCTTTATGTTAGCCCCAAAAATTGAGACAGACATTAGAACGTTAAAAAAAAAAAAGAAGAAGAAAGCACGAGCTATTGCAAAGAACAAAAAACGAAGGAGAGAACATGAAAAGATGCAGTTGGAAACTCATTCATGTTACTCCATACTAGTAAGTCAGTTGTTGTGTGTTGTATGTTACATGCTGGAACATGATGCGTACCGGTTGTTGCCATGTGCTCCATGATACTATGGTCACTGTATGATCTCCTCATGTGCTAGGCAACAATGCATTGCTGGTGATGTTACTAAAACTATTACACATTGGCAAGTACACTAGCCAGTGTGCTATTGCTGCTGCAAACTAGGACTTTGGTATAAGTGCTATAGTCTAGGTGTGCATGCTGCTTTTGCTCTCTAAGCACTAGCTAAATACCACATCACAGGTTGATGCTCTTGCAAAAACCAAGAGCACAACATCTATGGCTCAGATTGCCACCATGATTCTTGTGGATGTCGTTGTCAAGATTGTGGCATAGACTGCTATAGTAGCCTTGTAGTCGTTATTTAGAAGGGTACATGTAGGGATTACCCACGAATTTCAATTGTGTGTATGTCCTATCCGACGTTCGGAGAAAAAAAAACCTTATCCGATGCTAAAAAAAATAAAGCCCCCCTATCCATTGATCCGATGATATTGACATTTTACCCACGAGAAAATGCAACATATCGATGCTACGTGCAATGCAGTGTCGAAATGCTGACGTCAACAATTTCTTTCAGCATTTACAAACCCCTCGTTCGAGGGTTTTGTGAATTTTCAAGGAAGGGGGTTTGCGTTTGGTTTGCATGGGGGTCCGAGACTCCCCATGCATTGAAAGGGAACCT
Source organism: Penium margaritaceum (assembly GCA_023375785.1). Taxonomy (NCBI): domain Eukaryota; kingdom Viridiplantae; phylum Streptophyta; class Zygnematophyceae; order Desmidiales; family Peniaceae; genus Penium; species Penium margaritaceum. Next base: position 104,857 of record SZWC01006242.1, read on the forward strand.
ATTGGGCCCAGCTACCTTGTGGCCCAACAGGAGCTCGTGCAAAACTAAAACCCTAACCCCGAATGTAATTCGGGGTCTGGTTTGATTAGGCTTTACATGTTAAAACTAGAGTGGTTTCCGTGTTCGGGAAAAAGCGAATGAGCGTTTCCGCTCGATTTGAAAACGGGTGTTTTCGCTCGATTGCGATCGAGCGACGACTTGTCTTTTCTTTTCCGACAAGCAAACCCTCTGGTTTGATGTAAGGTTTTATGTTTTGGGCGGGCTCCGCCCACGCAAAACATAGAAAACCCCAAAATCAAACCAGGGGGTTTGTGTAAAAAAAAGAGGTCATCGCCCAATCACGATTCTTGCGTGGGAGTGAGAATCGTGAGGGGGGTGGACATGCCCCACCTCGCTTTGCTCGGTCAGCGGCGCATGCCGCTGATCGGGCACGGTGAAGCAAGTGGGCAGGGCTGTCCTATTTTTCCAGTCACTGGGCACGGCATAAATACAATTTGTTCGCTCGGTAGGATGTCACCAACCCCCTCGCGGATTGGAGAGAAAGGTTATTAAACCCTTTTTAGAATGATGTAAAGGTTTCAAATACTACTAGTATTATATTAGCAAAGAAATTTGTTGCCACTTAGTGGCTGCTATTGTGTGACATCAATGCTAGATGACGTCGCAACGAGGAGAGCTCCCAGAAAGTTTTTGACAACACTTTGCCTCCATCTCTTCGAGGAGGTTGTGTGGCATGAGCCCTTTTCTCAAGGCCTCCACGTTGCCACGATCTCTCAGACCCATCTAGACCAGCCCAACCAAGCCTATACGCCATGGTTGCATGCCTGTATGGAGGAATACAGAGACTAAGTCTCCTTACAGGTTTTAGACCACAAAAGAAAAGGAAAACACCCGTATCCGTAGCAATTGCTTGTGTTTGAGAGGACATTATTGAAGACACAATGTGATAGGCACTACTGAGAAGGATGGAAAGATGGCAAAGATGTTTTTGACACCGAAAGGGGTTACAAAAGTAATGAGCGAGAGAGTTGAATATCTCCTCCTCCTAACTCTAACAAGGGTGCATACATATGCAACAAGGCACTTGAATGGTTTGGCAAAATTGTCAAGAAGATATCCGAAAACCTCAAACCAACAATTGATCAGATTCTTGGCTACAGTATGGGCTACTCAATTGTTGGAAAGAAAGACCAAAAGAAATAGCTAAAGCATGAAAAAAAGGTTCCAGAACTGAGCTAACCAATATCAAATTAAATGTTGTCGAGAAAATGACCTCACCATTTGGCGTGAAGAAAAATTATATGAGCCCATGAAAGCGTGCAAGGTGAAACTAGAACACTCAATGCATCTGTTGACCTCTATAGAAGGCCTCCATCAAGATTGAGACAAGATTCGGAAGAATAGAAAGAGGGGGAGGAGGCGCACACACGAAGCATCATGGAGACCATACAATGAAGAAACTTAATCAAGAAAAGCAGGAGAATTGTGATAGTAAGAAACGACAGAATAACTGCATGCTCAATGAGGTTATTTACATAACGATCTTGCTTGGGATCTCGTTGCCATGCTTTGGGGTCAAGCTTGACCACCACGTTGAGAGCGGGTCCACAATGTTAGTAGGAAAATTAAGACACACTAGTTGTGTTTTGCTCCTGGTATCGCCTTGAAGCAGTTTCCACACACATCTTTAAGCTAGCTCACTGAAAAAGAGACATAGCTTCATGTTGATGAGTTTTTCATTACATCATTTGGAGTGTTTGCTGCAACTCAAATCGAGTAGAAGTTCGATGACTTGACATACTACCTCTCAAGCACATAAAGTCTGTGTGGCAAGACTTGTATACTCTCTTAAATGATTGGGAAACTTCACGCACACCATTCTCATGTGTTTTGGAATGAGAGGCGCAACACACGGTATAAGAAATAATGACGTTGATAGCAAGTGAGCTTGCTTACTACACACAATGTTTTCGTGAGATCATCACATGCATCATTTTCAAAGTTGATGAGCTATTTTTACTAAAACGACCTCGGATGCACAACCTTGTAAAAATTTGCAACATCTATCAACCAGGATGACATTCTGCAAGTTATCGTAACAACTTAAAGAGTCAATAACGAAAGCTAGAATGCTCGAATCCAAAAATCCAATCACTTGCGATACAACTGTTGTAGTAAAGGGAGGAACCTAATGAGGAGGAACCTATTTACTTCCTTCATCCTATTGGAGGTAAACTTGGTCCAAAAGAAAGGCTAGGGATTGTGTTAGACTTGTGAAAAGTGTGGGCACATTTTTAGAAGCTGTCGCCGACAACTTTGTAACAAAATGGGAGAGCGGGAGGGGGACAACAGAAAAAGTTGGAAGAGCAAGGAAACAAAACATGGAGGGAGTATGTACTTCTGCCAGCCAGAAAAACCCTCGTCCATTGATCACCCATCTTAATGGTTCACGATGCATGGAATTTTAGATGTTTGTGTAATTGTGTCACCTTGCGCGAGAAGCCGTACGTCAAACAACGATGTCAATCATAAGATGGAAAGTGAATCTAACTGGTATCGGCCATCGCTTCAGAATATGCTTGCACGTCATTACTAAAATGTCGGGAAGTGTTGCGTCCCACCACAAACATGTACACTTTACTTGTGGATATTGTTCTTGAAATCAAGTTGTAGCGTGGCAGTGCCACGCCGACCGGTCGAAGGAGCCACGTGGCTCGAGCGGGGTCACCTAAGACTGTGGACGGTGAGTCGAGATGGCTTGAGGGTCGTAGACCCTCAAGCAATGCGGTTTTGGCCTCGTCGGCCAAGGATTCCGTCGAATCCGCTACATTGGTATCAGGGCTCAAATCCCATGTTGGGATTACCAGAGATGTCGAGGCGGCTCATACTCCTAGTGGGGGGGGGGGGGTGTAGCGTGGCAGTGCCACGCCGACCGGTCGAAGGAGCCACGTGGCTCCAGCGGGGTCACCTGGGACCGTGGGCGGTGAGACGGCATAGCTTGAGGGTCGGAGACCCTCAAGGAGCACGGTTTTGGCTTAGTCGGTCAAGGATTCCGTGGAATCCGCTTCACAAGTCCCCCAACATGGTAAGTTCTTGATGTAAACAACATTGCGTTGAGGGCATTTAAAAAAGTAGCACGATCGCTGATGTCCGATTCGAGATGCTTCTGAAAGCTCCGACCGCATTCTATAATGGTTATGGAATGGATCCCAAATAGTATCAATGTTTTCATATTGTTCGGTGGAATAATGAAGATGCTATAGATTTTAGAAAGGAGCGCCTTCATGTGATACGAATTCTGCGACCTCTCATTGAGAATTCTGAAATTTTCTAATAATATTGTGATTTCACGCTCTTAGCACTTATCAAGTGTTGAAAGACCTTGACCAGGCCTCATTCGAGTTTAGGTAGTTTCATGCAAGCGATAGCGTATTCAAAAAAATATAATTGAATTGAATTCAAAGATAAACCTATATCACATAATTTTCCCATTTTTAGAATTGGAAATGACCACCTTGTGCTTGGGAACCCCTCACCATTTTGCTAGTGTAATAAGAAATATGAAAAATACCATTTTGAAATTTTTATAATTATCTGAGAACCTGAAATATTAAATGACACTCTTCTTTAGTGAGGTTGCTTTCATTTCACTAGTGAGAACACAAGTCAGATGATTATTTCCTTGTGAAGCAAGGTCAGTAACAGAACAAAAGGATGAATTTCATGGCTAGATGGCGCATTATCGAAATTGCAGCACATGTCCAGGACCGAAGTCGAGATTCTTTTGAAGATTCGGCAACGGGAGGCACTTTCGAGGTTTGGAGTCGCGATCTTGTTCGCGGGACTGTTTGTGATTATGAACTTTCACGTCGGAGTGAATATAATGAGTGAAAATTACGGAGTAACATAGTACTCTGGTTTAGGTGTCCTACGGCTAATCCTTGGACGCTCCAAAGAGCTCGTTGGGTTCGACTTCCGTCAATGTAAAATTACGATCAATCGAAGCTTTTTGGCGCAGCTTCTACCGCGTATCATGGCGATCGATAAATGGCGACCGATTGAAGCCTTGACAGCCGCAATCCTGTAGAAAATTGCCTGCGGTTCCCATTTACGGAAACCATGGAACTCCTGACGACGCTGAAATTTAAATTCATTCTTAGTGTTATGTTACGCCGATCCCAGCGGTAAACCCGACTCTGGACGGACCGAAATGATGCCCTTGCACCACATCCCTCCCTCCCCAACCATCTAGTTATGTGTTTTGATTCTTTTTTCTATTCTCTCTTGACTTCTTTCTCCATATCGATCGGCAGGAGGAGAGCAAATAGTTGCTCTCCTCCTGCTGGCGTCTCCCCGAAGGCGTGCGATGCAAAAGCAGTCGTGACGCCATTCCTGGCCCGGCACGAAGACATACCCCCCCCCCCCCACCCCCCCCCCCCCCTCCTCTACGGCTACTACAGAGATATTGGAAAGATAGTTCGTCATGCGATACGGGTCCTACTTCCATGATGACTTCACAGTGACGTCATGGTACGCGTATGCCATATTCTTTCTGCTGTGCGATCAGCAGTCCCTCAGGGGCGATATGCCTTTTCAAATGACGATGGATGGATTGGTCGCACTCCGGGTGCTATGTAGTTCGGGTTGTAGTTATTCCTCGAATCGCGAAACCCCTAAGGTGGTATCTGAGGAGGTGGTACTCATCACGCGTACATCCCATGCGTGTTCATACCTGGCCTGACACCGCCTGAGCGTGTAGGGCCACTTCTCTCTAAAACCTGCCGCTCTTCCTGCTCTACTGGGTCCCTCACCCAGTTTGTCTCTCCCTCTACGTTTGCACTTGTTTCCCTCCGCCTTCCCCACCGTGAACTTCAACGATCTGCAACAGACAAAGATTGCCATCTCTACCCGCGAAGGCATCAGAAAGCAGCAGCAGCAGCAGCGGCTGCAGCGGCGGCCGCGGCGGCAGCTGCAGCAGCGGCAGGCGCAGCAGCATCGTCATCACCATCGGCTGCGGCGGCGGCGGCCTTTGTTAGAGGCATGGGTCTGAGGGCGATCTGCATCCGTAGCTGTGACGAAGGCATCTCCGGGCTGATATCTTTCAGCCCGCTTCCCTCAGCCTCGGGACTTGCAGTCTGATTCATTAGCCTCCACCTTTTCGTTGACTCTCCTCGTGGAGAACGGTGCGTTGGAGAGCGCAGCCTTGGCCTGCGCGCGAAGTCCTCCTTGAAGCTGTGGCTCTGAGACCGAAACCTGGCAAGACTCGCCTAGTGCAGGCTCAGTCCTTGCCTCGACGAAGGACAGATTCGGCTCTCGCAGGCGCAGTCCTTGCCTGTGGGCCCTTTCTGGGTCACACTCTGACCCAATCTCTGACCGACAGAGTTCCCTGGTTTTTGGGATTCACCTGACCCGTTCTGCAGAACCTCTTCTGCAAAAAACAGATGTTCGGCCCTTTTGGCTCCTTTGGGGTCCGTTGGAGTCAGTTCACATCCTCCTGCTTCTTCGGATCCACCGCCCGACAGCCCTGCCTGCCCTTCTCCATGCAGCGTTTGTGTGCGTTGAGTTGAGCGATGAGCTACCAAGCGGTCGGACAAGTTTCTTTTTTGTCAGGCTTTGCAAAGCATTGAGGCATTGCCACTGTATATCCCGCACCGATAGAGGCTGCTGCTGCTCGGTCGGGAACCCTTGAACATATTAATTTTTCTACGACGTCCGCGTGAAGGTTGGCTTCTGTGGCAGTCGCAGCAGCAGCAGCAGCAGCAGCAGCAGCAGCAGCAGCAGCAGCAGCAGCAGCAGCAGCAGCAGCAGCAGCAGCAGCAGCAGCAGCAGCAGCAGCAGCAGCTCGAGCAAGAGAAGCAGCAGGAGCAGCAACAGGAGCAGCAGCAGGAGCAGCAGCAGGAGCAGCAGCAGGAGCAGCAGCACGAGCAGCAGCAGGAGCAGCAGCAGGAGCAGCAGCAGCAGCAGCAGCACAAGCAACAGGAGCAGCCGCAGCAGCGTCGGCGGCGGAGGCGGAGCGCCTGCCGAAACTGCTGCCACTATGGAGGGAATAAACGGAGCAGCTGCTGAGGTCATCACGCAGCTTCTGGGAATGCGCTCGGAAGCCTCATATCCTCCCCCATCCACCTCACCCCCTTCCAACGGCACCGCCTCCCCGGAAGCTCCGCCCAGCTCTCCGTCTCCTTCTTCATCGGAGCATGAAGAAGAGACGCCGCCGCAAGTGGCGCTGCTGTTCATCGGCATCTCGTTGACCATCGGTGCGCTGTGTCGCCAGCTCCTGCAGCGGACGCGCATTCCGTACACCGTTGCGCTGCTACTCATTGGC